>NW_020770596.1:0-21099 GCF_900518735.1 Pseudonaja textilis
TTAAATGAACTAAGAAGAGAATAGTCGTAGTTTAAAAACAATCCTACTCTGTTACTCGTTCTTAATACAGCTATTCTGGTGATGATTGTGATACCGTTGTGTGGTAGAAAGCCATCCTACATACTTTACTTCCATGACATGGTTGATGAAATAGTGCTGAATAATCCTCAGTAGAGGCTATAACAGGTAACAGATAATCAGAGTTGGAAGGGACCTTATAGGTAATCTAGATCAACCCCCTGCCCAAGCAAGAGATCCTACACCATTTCTGACAAATTGCAGTCCAATCTGTTCTTGAAGGTCTCAAGTGATGGCGCTCCCACAACTTCTGAGGGCAAGCTTTTCCAACGGTTGATTGTTCTCATTGTCAGAAAGTTTCTCCTTATTTCCAGGTTAAATCTCTCCTTGTTCAGTTTCCATCCATTATTCCTTGTCTGGCCTACAGGCACTTTAGAAAATAGCTTGATCCCTTCCTCTCTGTGGCAGCCCTTCAAATATTGGAAGACTGCTATCGTGTCTCCCCGGGTCCTTCTCTTTCCTAGACTGGCTTTCCTGTAACCGTTCTTCATATGTTTTAGTCTCCAGTCCCCTAATCATCTTGGTTACTCTTCTCTGTACTTTTTCTAGAGTCTCAACATCTTTTTTATAACGTGGTGAACAAAACTGGATGCAGTACTCCAGGTGTGGTCTTGTAAGGCTTTATAGAGTGGTATTAATTCCTCACTTGATCTTGATTGTATCCCCCTGTTAATGCAATTTAGGATTGCATTAGCTTTTTTGGCTGCTGCTGCACACTGCTGGCTCATTTTTAGCTGGTTGTCCACTAAGACTCTAAGATCCCTCTCACAGTTACTATTATTGAGCCTGGTTTCACCCAGTCTACATGTGTATTTTTGGTTTTTCTTGCCTAAGTGTAGGACTTTACTTTTCTCTACATTGAATTTAATTTTGTTAGATATGGCCCAGTGTTCTAGTCTGTCAAGATATTTAAATATTGTGTTTGATCCTGTATTTTCTCAAGCAATCCTATTCAAAACATCTTCCCTGCTTCAAGCATTTCTCCATAGTGATGCTTCATCCACTATTATTTTTCATTAAAAAAAATCCTTGTGTAGCAAGATGCTTTAGCTTTTACATATTTGTTAGAATATTATATTACATCGTTTGAATTGATGAATAGGGTTTAAATATTTATTTTTAAATATTTATGGTCCAGCTAAATAAAAGAAAGAAAAAACTTAATGGGTATGAATAAATATGTATATTACATTCATTGTTTCCTACACAGTAGAATGATTATATAAAAATTAATATTTTAATAATGTTTGGAAAGGTGTCAGAATTATCATTGAAAAGCTACAAAAGATGATTACAAAATCTTGTAACTGCAGTAGTTTATGCTGAGCATGGGAATGCATGGTCTCCAAATTGAAAACTGCAGTAAATTTAAATAGGTTAAAGTGAATAGACTTGAATTGCATCATTGAAAATTGGTTGTTAAATATAGTATGCATAAAATTTGGCTAAAAACTAGGAAACCGGCAGTCCTGTTGAGGTACAAAGCCAGATGGGTATTCTTGTTCTCAATCATCGACTCTCAGACGTAAGAGAAGAAAATGGCAAATTTACTTTGAGGAGGAAACTCACCAGTAAAACCTGTAGGGATTAATCCAGGCTATTGCGAGAAGTCAAAATGGATTTAAAGTCCTACACATATATACAAAAAAAGAACAGTGGAGTGTATATATAAATGATAAAAAACTAGAACAAGCAGAATTGTATGCCTCAATAAATGTTTATTAAAAACTGGAAAATGGATGAAGAAATTGTAAGTGATAGGTAATATATTGCATATTTGAACAAATGATGATTGTCAGAAAAAGCAAAAATGACTAATAGTTACTATGCTGAAAACTTTTGGGAATTTTAAAGAGAGAATTTAATTTTCTTTGTTCAGTTGTTTTGGTTTTTTGGTATGCCTTATCGGTTTCAAATAAGATTGGCATAGAAGTTTATATCTTTTATAAAGAAAGTGAGAAAAATACCAGTGATAGAATTATTATCCTTAGTACTAAGACTCAGTAATGTGTGGAATGCAAAAATTTCACTTCACAAACACAGTTGGGGGATGTAGCTCAGTGGTAGAGCGCGCGCTTCGCATGTGTGAGGTCCCGGGTTCAATCCCCGGCATCTCCAAAGATTTTTTTATTTTTTTGCCAATTAATGAGTGCTGTGAAATAAGTCTTCAAAGTCTTTCAATGCGTTCAAGTTTTTACTTTTGTCTTCATGTTACAGACTTATTTCAAATACATTGTTTATATGATTGCAAAAAACTTTGTCCTAATTTAGGCAAAATATTTTTCTGATATCTGGAATGTAAACTTAGGGAGTTGTTTATAAACTGCAATTCACTCCTCCACAAAACTAGAGTTGCATTGACTGGGAATTGTTGGTGATAATTTTTACCACCAAACCATCAATGCATATATGAAACCGTTTTACAGTTTCTTTTTGGAAAAATTTCTATGCATATTTCAGTAAGGTTACCATTATTTTAAGTTAATTTTGTATAAGATTATTCTCAGTTATAAAGTGTATGTTCTTGTAAACATATATAATAATAGAAATACATGAAAAGTGACATTAGGTAGAAATGAAGTACATATACTATTCTGTAGATTGTTAATACTTAAATGTATAGAGAAAAATGGCAGTCACAACAGCTGTAGCTTCTAATCAAATCAAATAATTTATTAATTTAAATGCACAGGGATTAAAAAAAAAAAACCAAAAAGGTAAATTGGATGTTGCTGGGCCCTAGAGCTGTCTGATCAAATCCTGCAAGTCTGTTGGGTAGTTGAGCAGGAAGTAGGCCGTGGCTGTAAAAGCCCTCTGTGTGCTGGTAAAGCCCTCCGTTCTGCCTGGTTTTTTGAATGGCTCGATGGGAAGCAGGCTGAGGCCTAGAAGCTGTTAACAACTACTCAGTCCACTGATAGTTTCTGCTGCCCAGCTTTAAGCTCCCTCGGGGGACTGAATGGTTGGGTTCAGCCAAAGTGGGGGAGGAAATAGATGTGGCAAGCCGATGGGTTGGATGGGGGTTGGGGGACATTACAACATCTCTGTGGTCAGTTGTAAGGATGAACAACCACAGGGCACTGCAGCAGCTGTAACTTTGAAACTGGGTCTAAGCAGCTTAATATGTATATACTAAGCTGCTATAGTAAAGAAAAAGCACATTTAATAATACATATATTAACAGCAGTTAGAATTGTTGCTCAAAACTGGAAAAATGAAAAGATTCCAATAGAGGAAGAGGTGATTATGAAAATATTGGAAAGTGCAGAAATGAGTAGATTAACATTGGCAATTAAAGAACAAGAAAAAGCAGAATATTATATGATATGGGATTTATTTTATAAATGGTTAGAAAATAAAATAAGTTAAATGATATTATCATAATGATAAGATATATAAGGTTGAGAGGTTTGTAATGTGAATGCAGTCTTAGTAAGAAATGTATACAAAATATAAATACTTGCCCAAGATATATCTACCCAGTCAACATACTATATAACTGAAAGATGGATTTGTTTTAAAATAAAAATTAAAAAAATCATTTAAAAAAGGGGGGGAGTAGATCCAGGAAACTACAGACCTATCAGCCTGACCTCAATACTTGGGAAGAGTCTGGAAAACATAATCAAGCAACAAATTAGCAAACTCATTGTTATTGTTAGTTGCAAAGTCGTATCCAACCCATTGTGACCCCATGCACAACGTTCCTCCAGGCCTTTCTGTCCTCTACCATCATCAGGAGTCCATTTAAGCTCTCGCCTACTGCTTCAGTGACTCCATCCAGTCACCTCATTTTATGTCATCCCGTTCTTCTTTTGCCCTCAACTTTTCCCAGCATTAGGCTCTTCTCCAATGAGTCCTTTCTTCTCATTAGGTGGTCAAAGTATTTGAGCTTCATCTTCAGGACCTGGCCTTCTAAAGAGCAGTCAGGGTTGATCTCCTCTAGAACTGACCGGTTTGATTGCCTTGCAGTCCAAGGGACTTGCAGGAGTTTTCTCCAGCACCATAGTTCAAAGGTCTCAGTTCTTTGGCACTCAGCCTTCCTTATGGTCCAACTTTCACAGCCATACATTGCAACTGGGAAAACCATAGTCTTGACTATACACACTTTTGTTGGCAGGTTGATGTCTCTGCTTTTTAGTATGCTGTCTAGATTTGCCACAGCTTTCCTCCCAGCAAAGTGTCTTAATTTCTTGGCCGTAGTCCCCAACTGCGGTGAACATGGAGCTCAGGAAAATAAAATCTGTCACTACCATTTCTTCTCCATCTATTTGCCCAAGATTGAGAGAGCTGGATGCCATGATCTTAGTTTCCTTAATGTTGAGTTTCAAGCCAACTTTTGCACTCTCCATTTTTTTTCCGCATCAGGCTCTTTAGTTCCTCTATACTTTCTGCCTTCAGAGTGTTATCATCTGCATATCTGAGGTTGGGTGTTGTCTTACCTGAACACCATTTCTCCTTGTAGTCTAGATAGGTCAGGCATGGGTTGCTCCATGTCCTAGCTGATTGGACTGAGTCTGTCAAAGGCCGATTAGCTTAGCTCCTCCCACTGCTTCATTCTGGGAGATGAACACACAAACAGAGGTGAGGCAGCTAGTCAAGGTTGCTCAGGCTTTATTTAAATCTTCACACACTTTAAATGTGACTGTTCAGCTCAACCATGAGGCAACAGCTGTTGGCTTGATTGACAACTCCTTTTATACTGAGCTGTCAAACTGGTGACCAATCAGGTTGTGGCTGGGCGCACCCTGCTGGAACGGACCAGAAGGAGAACTGAAGCCATACAACTCCTTCCCATCTTGATAGTGCATGCGTATTCTTCGAGATAGGCTGGACGGCGGTAGATCCTTGTTGATCTGCGCAACATTGGCTCTCTGGAAGCGGCCAGAATCGTTGAGGCTGGAGCTTT
Organism: Pseudonaja textilis; assembly: GCF_900518735.1. The sequence goes on from NW_020770596.1 coordinate 4,985, forward strand.
AGGAATCTGCACTGGGACCTCTGCTGGGACCTGCTGGACTGGTGGCTTCGCTGGAGACTCTGCTGGGTTTGCTTGGTAGTGTATTACTGGGACAGTAGGCCCTGCTTCAGCTAGCGAGGGATTGTCTTCCTTTGGCAAAGGGGCCTCGGGCCTATAATTCCCTTGCTCCCTTAATTTATGAATATGACATCTTCATGACTGGCCGTACTCCAGCTCGACAATATATGAGCAAGGCCCTGTTACCCTTGTAATGGTGGCTGGTAGCCCTAGGGAGTTGCCTGTGAAGTTCCTAGCATAAACTCGGTCCCCTTCATTAAACCCCCTGGTACTGCTGGATGAATCCAGAGGCTTCTCTGGCATATGTGGGGTGAAGCCTGTCTAGGACCTTTCTGAGCCATCGGCCCATTAATAATTCAGCTGGGCTGCAATTGGTGGAAGGGCATGGAGTTGTATGTTGGATAAATAGGTATTGGGCTATTTTGCTGGCCATGGTCCTGGGCCCATCTTTGCCAGGGCCTCCTTTGCTGACCGTATACCTTGTTCTGCCAAATCATTACTAGAAGCATTACTAGGGGCAACTAAGGCATGCCTTATTCCCAGCCCTATAAGAAATAATTCAAAACTTCTGGATGTAAATTGTGGGCCATTATCTGAAACTACCAGGTCAGGAAGCCCATGGGTGGCAAATATCTTTTGTAATGCTATGCTTACAGCCTCAGCCATGGTGGAGGTCATTAGAATTATTTCCACCCATTTCCACCCATTTGGAAAAGGCATCAATCACAATTAAAAAGGTTTCACCCTGAAAGGGCCCAGCAAAATCAATATGCAGTTGGAACCAGGGACCTCTAAGAGTTTCCCATTCCCTGACTGGTGTCCCTGGAAGGTAAGGGTCTTGATTCCTAACATTGCTGGCACCCTGACACCCATTCTGTGATGGCCTGGTCCATCCCATGCCACCACACGTAACTGCGGCCCAATGCCTTCATATACACTATACCTGGGTGACCCTTGTGAAGTGCTTCCAGGATTGGTTTGTGTAATGTGGAGGGAAACACCACCCTGCTTCCCCATAACAAACACCCCCTGCTGGTGGACAGTTCTTGCTGCTGTATCTTGAATGGACGTAAGTCAGCATTTACAGGCCCTTGTGGCCACCCACTTTTCACCCAGTCCAGCACTTGTATTAATTGTTTATCTTTTGCTGAATGTGCAGCAATGTCTGCAGCAGTCATTGGGAACTGGTGGTGGTGATCTATCAGGAGGATAGACTCCTTGGCTTCAGGTTCCTCTGCAGCAACTGGTAGAGGGTATTTTCTCAGGGCATCACTTGGCTGAGGTGCTTGCCCAGGCAATAGGATAAATTGTAAGAGTATGCAGCCAAGAATACTGCCCATCTTGTCATGCATGGGGAGAAAATCTGAGGAGTTTGTTTGTCCCCAGCAAAAATACCCAGCAGGGGTTTGTGGTCTGTTATCAGTTCAAACTTGTGTATAGGTATACACAATATAGGAATATAGGTATTAATGAAAAAGTTTAATGACCATGATGACTTCAAGAGCCTGTCAATTTGACTATAATTACGTTCTGCAGGTGTAAGAGTCCTTGAGAAAAAAGGTAAAGGGGCCTCAGAACCATTAGGCATTTAGGCTCAAAACCACCCCTACTCCATAGAGAGAAGTATCACAAGCCAGAACCAGGAGCAAACATTCATTGAACTGGTTAAGCACAGTCTGAAGTAAGCAAGTCCTTAACAGCTCTGAATGCATTTGCCACATCCAGGGAGATTTCTTATCTAAGAGTCTGTGCAGAGGCTCTGCTACTGAGGCTTTGTGCGGGATAATATAGCGGGATTTTATAATATAAAAGTTTAGTAGGCCCAGGAAAGCTTGCAATTCAGTTTTGTTGGATGGTATGGGTGCATTCTTGATTGCCTGAACCGTTGCTGTCATAGGATGTGATCCAGCAGCATTGATCAGGAATCCTAAGAACTCTACTTTAGAGACACCTAAATGGCACTTGCTTTTCTTAAGCTTGAGGCCTGTGGCCTGAAATCTTTTAAACACTTCCCTTAGGCTGTTTAAAAGTGTGGTAGCTGATACTATTATGTCATCAAAGTATGGAACAACTTCAGGGATACCATGTAAGAGTCGTTCCATCATGTTCTGAAAGATCCCTGGGGCTGCACTTATGCCAAACTGTAACCTATTACATTTGAATGCACCTCTGTGCATAACTATTGTCTGAGCCTCTATGGTGGCTGAGTCCACCGGGAGCTGTTGGTAAGCTTGAACCATATCAAGCTTAGCAAAGATCTTTCCATTACCCAGTGAGTGCAACAGATGTTACACTTGTTGGAGCACTAAATTCATGGTGGCCTTGTAATCTGCACACACCCTGACCCATCAGCCTTGATTAATGTCACTATGGGGGTCTCCCATGGGGCATGATCCACTGGTTCAAGTACCCCTTGAGCGATAAGCTTATCAAGCTCAAAATCAATTTTTGGGTGGAGTGCGAAGGGCACTCGCCGTGCTTTTAGTCGTCTTGGAGTGACTTTTGGGTCTAAATTTAATGAAATTGGTTTTCTAATGTATTTGCCCAATTCATTGTTGAAAACACTAGCAAAATCCTTTGCTAGAGTATCTATGGTGTCTGTCCCTTGGCCATTGGTGGCATGAACTGCACTTATGGCAAGACCAAGGGAGTCGAACCAATCTAAGCCCAGAAGGCTGGGCAATACCCTCTCAACTACTAGGAGGCGACCTTTAAACTGTTTGAATTCTACTGCTACCTTACTGCTTCCCAAAATGGGAATGGTATTCCTTGATAATCCTTAAATTTGAGGGAACAGGGTCTCAATCTTTCCTTTGACATCTTGGGCACCAATCTTTGGATAGTGCTCCAAGATACCAAAGACAAGGAAGACCCTATGTCACCCTCCATTTGCCAGTTTAGTCCTATTTTAACTGTTATTTTTTTTTCTTAATGGATAATTTGGTTTGCTGAGGTTTATTATCCTGGGGTTTATTGGATAGTTATCCCTTTGGATTGTGAAACAATCTTCCCCTTGTCTAGGGAATTTCCTAAAGTTTTCCTTGGTGGGTTTTGCCTGAACCCTATCATCTGGCAGAATAGCTCTGCACATCCTTGCTAGGTGGCCTTTCCCCCCGCAGCGCTGACAGTTTGCGGTTTTAAACCTACAAGCTGCCCTTGGATGATTACCTCCGCAGCCAATACATGTTTGTGCCTGAAGGGTTTTGCTGATGGGCCATTCGTTACCTGACGCCATTTTCAGTCGATGTATATTGTCCTCACCCATCAAGTCATTGTCTTCATCAGAAGCTTCTTCATGGTGAACGGCTGTGGCTTTTTTCCCCACTGATGGGCTGCCAGCACCGTGAATCTCCACAATTGATTTGTTTGACAGCTCATCAGTGCATGCTTTATCTAGAGCTGCTTGAAGTGTCAAATCTTGTTTTACTAGCAGTCTGTGCTGAATACATTGGTCTCCAAGCCCACTCACAAGCTGGTCGAGTAGGACATTGTCTAGTTCTTTGAAGTCACAGTATAGGGCAGCTGCTCGAAGTCCTGCCATATATTCATTCATCGATTCACCTTCGGCTCGATCTCAGTGGAATGCATGCTGACGGGTGATTCGTGAGGATGTTAGAGCAGAATGTTTTTTTAGCTTAGCCATTAATGCATCCCAGGAAACTGTATTAAGATGCTGAGGGACTAAGAGAGCTCTAGCAGTATTAACATTTGTTTGCCACAGAAGTTTAAGAACAGCGGTCTTCACTGGCTGCTTATTAGGTCTACCAGATTGTTCACCTCCAGGAAACAGTCAAATCTCTCTATGTATGACTCCCAGGTTTCTGTGGCTGCATCGAATAGCGTGAATGAATTCATTCAGCTGCCATTCTGACAAGTTCCAGAGAACCACTGTCTTCTTGAGACTGGCCGGTTGGTATAAGTAACGTTTAACCCCTCAGAGTGACTTGCTCTTTTGTGCCTCAATTCGGAGGTCTTTAAGCTTGCGTATTGCCTCAGGAGGTGGTTGAATCCCACCTTCATCGCCAGTGCTTCGTCCTGGGAGACAAACACACAAACAGAGGCAAGGCGGCTAGTCAAGGTTGCTCAGGCATTATTTAAACTTTTGCACGCTTTAAATGTGACTGCTCAGCTCAGCCGTGAGGCAACAATTGTTGGCCCTTTTGACAGCTACTTTTATACTGAGCTATCAAACTGGTACTGACCAATCAGGTTGCGGCTGGGCGCCCCCTGCTGGAACAGACCAGAGGGAGAACTGAAGATCTACAGGTCAAGCATGGGTTGCTCAGTGTCCTAGCTGATCGGACTGAATCTGTCAAAGGCTGATTAGCTTAGCTCCGCCCACTTTGGGTGGCCACTCCCAGCTTTCAGTAAAGACATCATGAGAGACAGGACTGCCTCTGAAACAAAAATCAAGACCAGGTTATCAGCCCCCCCCCTCGCTTGGCCCACACCCCAGACTAGATCACTCAGGGTGGTGCTGATCTATATAGCCTACAAGGAGAAATAGTGTTCAGGTAAGACAACACCCATTCTCCCTTGTAAGGCTGCGATAGATCAGGTATGGGACATACCAAAGCTGGATTGTCCTCGGGAGGGTTCATGTCTGGCCCTGGTCCCCATGCTCCATGATGACTCTTTGCAGAACCCTTCTGCCAAACACAGCCTCAAAGCCACCCAGTGTGGGTGGAAGATGCATGGGTCTGGACGCACTTAAAGAGGCACCAACTCAGATACTTTCCTGGCTTAAGCGATAGCCACCAAGAAGGCTACTTTAACTGTGAAGGAGATGTAAACTAGCCAATCTGAGAAGTTTGAATGGAGCCTTAGTCCATTATCCTGTGATATTGAAGGTCTAGAAGCTGAAGCTTTGACTTTGAGCACCAAAGGGAAAAAGCTTGCCAAGTAACATCATAAATGTGGATTGTGGAAGGTCTCCTGGAGGCCTGAATAGTTATGATAACTGGTGGATAATTAGGCACGTTTTAAAACGTTCCACTCAATTGCCAAACTGTCAGCTGTAGCCACTGGGGCTCTGGATGAATCAGGGACCCCTGGAGGAGTGAGACATCTTTCTTAGGAATTCACCAAGGATGATCTATTGAGAAGTTCACTAAATCTGTGAACCAAGGATGACAAGGCCAATAAGGAACCACTAAAGTAATCTCTGCTTTTTCTGCCAATATCTTACGCATCCCAGCTGACAGCAGAGACAAGGAAGAAAAGGCATAAAACAATCCCTGGGACCACCTGTTGCAGAGGGTGTTGGTCCCTTCAGCCCCTGGGGTAATAAATCCAGTAAAAAATCTTGGTAACTGCATTTAATGGAGTTGCAAACAAATCCACTGCAGGAAGTCCAAATCTCTGAGAAATTTGGGGAAAGAGGGAAGGATGCAGTCTTCATTCAGCATGGTCAATAGTAGCTCTGCTGAGCCAGTCTGTCTGCACATTATTACTGCCAATAAATATGTTCAGCCCAGATGGATAGGAGATGTCTTTCTGCCCATCTTCCTAAAGTCTCAGCTTCTAGCATAAGGGATTGGGACCTGGTACCTCCCTGCCTTTTGGTGTGGGCTTTGGTAGCTATATTGTCTGTCATGACAAGGACATGAGTGCCAGTAACATGCTGACTAAATTTCCTGAGAGCCAAATGAACAGCCCTGAGTTCCAGCCAATTAATATTGTGCACCTGTTTCTCAGTTGCCCATCTGCCTTGAGCCATATGAGAAGCCAAGTGAGCTCCCCAACCTGATAAACTGGCATCAGTAGCGAGGATGAGTCTGTCCTCCTCCTTGAAAGACAGACCCTTGGAAATGGCTTGGGATAGCCACCACTGAAAAGACTGAGACACCTTCTTGGGCACCCTGTCCTTAATAAAGGAATGACTCTTACTTAAGTTTTGATGAGGTAAGAGGAACCACTGGAGGGCTCTGGAATGGAGCCTGGCCCAGGAAACTATGCCTGTGCAAGACACCATCTTACCTAATAGTTGAGAGAGGTGAGCCAATGGAGTGGAACCCTCTCTCCAGATAGACCTAGCTAGCAACTGCAGGCTGTCCTGTCGTTCCTGGGAAAGGAAAACTTGACAAGAAAGAATGTCAATAGAAGCTCCCAAATGAAGCAAAGGAGTGGAGGGAGTAAATTGACTCTTTTTAGAGTGAAGAAACAAAGATCCTGCAGAACTGAATTGTAGGTCCCTCCTTGCCCCTTGAAAAGTTGTGGATAAGATTAATATATCATCTAAGTAACATTGCAGATGCACCGGAAGAGTACACAGATGTGCTGCCAAGGTAGCCAATACCTTTGTGAAAACTCTGAGGGCAGAAAATAATCCAAAAGGGAGAGCCCTGTTAGAAATGACTCCCCTGATAGCAAAAACGTAGTTAACACCCATGGGAATGACAAATGGGAATACGTAAATAAGCTTCTGACAAATCAATAGATGTATGGAAGTCCCCTGCCTAATGCTCTCCAGGATAGTCTGGAGAGAATTTTAAAATGCCTGTAAACCAGGAATTTATTGAGCCTTTTCAAGTCTAGAATTGCTCTTCACACACACCCACGCACCCAAAGCCCTGAGGATTACAAAAAGTCTAGAATAAAATCCCCTTCCCTGTTGTTCTGTGAGGACCTTTTGAAAGGATTGAAGCTCTAGCAAATGCTGGATGGCTGATTCCATGAGGCCGCTTCTCACCCTATCCCTCGAAATAGGACAGGAGATGAAAAACCTCGGAGGAGTGGAGTAGAATTCCAATGAAAGACCCGACCTTACAGTATTTAAAATCTAGGCATTGGATGTAATCTCCCCGCATTTGTCTGCAAACATGGCTAATTGACCACCAATGGGGGAAGTGTGAATGCTGTTAGCATTGGCGACTTGGTATGGGCAACTTCCTCCTTCTTGAAAGGGCCACCTGCCCCAAAATTGTTGCTTGCCCTTGCCTGTTCAATCTGACTGTAGTTCAGGTCATTGATAAGGAGATTTGGCAGGCCAATTGAAGCTGGGTCCCGGCTCCGCCCTGAAGGATGGGCATCTATAGTATGGGGCAGGCCGAGTCTCTGCCCTCTTGTAGAGTACTGGGAGCACTTTCCACTTGTCCTTGGATTCCACAAGGGATGGATCTAAGGCTTCCCCAAACAGCTTGTCACCTCGGACAGGAGTCGATGGGAGCTTCCATTTTATCCTGCCATCCATCTGCCAATTTCATAGCCAACACATGCATCTGGCTGCAATAGAAACAGCAGTGGCTTTGGTGGAAAACCAAAGGGGCCAGGAAACAGGCCAGGAAAAGCCAGGATTGCAAGAATTAGACCTTCATCATCCAATAAGTCAGACTCATGTTTATCTGCTTCCCCTACCAAGGAGTAAGCAGCATAAACTGATGGAGCATAAGCTGAAGCAGCTAGAGAATCTCATTCCTGAACTAAGGAGACCCTTTCTGATAGAAGAGCCACCTGTTTACGAGAAGGAAGCACAGACACCTCTGATACTTCTGAAAAGTGATGGACAAATCTTCGAATGCCTTCAGCAATTCTCTTCCCGATAGCTCTATCAGTAGACTATGCAGGTCTGAGACCTGCAGCCAAAGGGGTAAATATGGCCTCCATTCAGGGCCTACTGCCTGCTTGCTCCTGCTGAGATTCCGCCCTAAGGGCCTCCTGTGGATCTCCAGGCCTTCCCTCTGCACTAAGATGTATAGTGCCACTTTCAGATGCATCTGGGGACCAAACCTGAGCCCTAATCTTGAACGAAGGGCCAGGTTTCTGTTCCTGAGGAACAACTTCCTGTGCTGAGAAGCAGGAGAAGCCTCTTTGTCTGGAGATCTGATCCTTGAGGCTTTTTTGGGCCTTGGCAATTTGTTTTTCTAGGGTCTTCTGCCACCTAGAAGCATCCTTCTCCGCCTTTGAAGCCTTCTTTGTTGGCAAGGCCTGCTTCCTTGCTTGCTCCTTGGAATCAGAACAGAGGAAGCTGCGCTGTGAGTGTCTGCTCTGGAAGCCCTACTGCCTCTAGGGGCATCTGCCATCTTGAATGTAGGAGGCCTCTAGTAGATTGCAATCCTGCACAAGGAGAAGTACATGAAGGGAATTAAAAATGGGGAATTATCTATCTTCCATCCCCATTGCTCCAGCCACTCCTCTTCAGTCCTATACAAACTTAGGATGTTTTAACACTTCCTAATGGGACTAACACCCATTGGGGCCTATTAGGGCCTAAGTTATAGATCCGGCCCAGCTTTGAGGCCTGTAGGCTGGTTTACTTCGGAGAAAGGGACACCCCCTGGAACGAGATCTCCAACCAGAACAAGAAAAATGTGCCTTACCCTTCGAAGTCTTCTGGACCAGCTTCTTCCAGAGGCCCATGGCCAAGGACTGGTTCTCTTGGCACTGGAGTGGCCGGGAGAAATGGGCCAATATGCCAGTTGAAACAAAACGGCCACTGCCAGCCACACAGTCCTCTACTTCACCATGGAAGCCCACAACAGACTCGGTGGCCTCCACTCATTAGAAGCAGCAATCTGGCTAGCCGCTTGCCACATGGCCTCCCTCTTCACTGCAGAGGCCCAAAACTGGCCCTGCAGGCTTGAGAAATGTGGGCTGATGCCGCCTGCTGCCACAAAATGCCTCCCTGGCCCCGCGGTCTCTTTACCATGGAGGCCCGAAAATGGCTCCATGGCCTTTTGCTGGCTGCTCCAGACTGCCCAGAGCAGCAATCAGCTGTTTTGTGGCTCCAACAAATAGATGAGAGTTGGAGCCACAATTTTTGAAATTTTTTTTCTTTTTTCTCTATGGAAAGTAAAGCTGCTTTTGCAAAGCAAAGGAGGAGAGACAATCAATTGCATCTGTCCTGGCTGAGGACTGAATCGAAAGCAGGGAGTGGCTACCCACAGTGGGCAGAGCTAAGCTAATCAGCCTTTGACAGACTCAGTCCAATCAACTAGGACACTGAGCAACCCATGCCAGACCTATCGCAGCCTTACAAGGGAGAATAGTGATATTTGTCCCGGCAATCTTAATTCCAACTTTTGATTCATCTAGCTCTGCCTCTCTCATGATTTGCTCTTAAAATAAGTTAAATAGGCAGGACGACAGTATGTAGCCTTGTCAAACTCCTTTCCCAATTTTGAACCAATCAATGCTTCTGTGTCCAGTTCTCACTGTTGCTTCTTGACCAGCAAACTCCTAGAAGCAAACAAAATCATAACCAAATGCCAACATGGGTTTGTCAAAAACAGATTATGCCAGACAAATATTATTGCATTCTTTGACAAAGTGAGAAAAGTGGACCAGAGGAATCTTGTAGATATAATTTATTTGGACTTCAACAAGGCATTTGGTAAAGTAAACCTCAACCTACTACAGGTAGTCCTCGAGTTACAAATGTAATGGAGCCTGCCCATTACATTCATAACTTGAGGATTCATAGGAATGAATTGCATAACTTGACTGTGATCATTCCCTGCTTTTGCCCATGCATTTGCTAATCAAATGCAGGGGTTGTTAAGTGCACATGAGGTATTTCAGAGTAGGGAAGGCCATGGACCCTAACGATGAGACAGGCTACTTGCTTCAGACACCCAAGGCATCCTCTTACCCACTGGGATACCTCATGCTCCCTCCCCTGGAGTCCCTTAAATTGTCTCTCCCACCATCCTGCCACACCAGGTCACTTAGCTTGTGAAGATCCGTCTCCTCGCCAGTCTTTCAGCCATGGTTTCTTTGGATGCTTGCAATTTCAGTGCAAAGAGCTCTTGAAAGACTTTGGGGCAGTGAAATTGTGTTGCTTGAAGTCTCCCATCAACTTGCAAACACCTTTCACGCCATCTCAGTTTTGGTGCGAGGGGCATTTGCAAGCTGACGAGCCTTTGGGCAGTGAAATTGCGTTGCTTCAAGCCTCTTATTGGCTTGCAAATGCTCTGTGTGCCAAGATTGGGATGGTGCAGAAGGCATTTGCAAGCTGATGGAAAGCTTGAAGCAATGCAATTTCACTGCCCCAAAGTCTCATTGGCTTGCATGCACTCTTCGGCCAGATCTGGTATAGAGGCCTTGATTCACAGAGAACAGAAGCCTGTACCATATTTAGGGCAAAAAGCTTTGTAAATGGAGTAGCTTTCCCTCTGTTTGCAAAGCCTTTTGCAGCAGATCTTGTGCAGGCCTCAGTTTGTAGAGAACATAGACATAAAGTACTGTAGTGTGAGATCACGCAAGATCAATAGTGCAAGATTTGGTGCTACTGATCTTGCATGGTTTCTCACTATTTTAGGCTGGTTTTCTGCAAATTCAGGCAAAGGAACCGACAGCTTGCTAGATTGTTGCAAGGCCCAATGGTTGTGGAGACCCAGCCAGGGGGAACAGGGAACAGGCAGACAAATATTGCAGTGCTTATGCTGTCATTTGTAAGTGTGAATGATGGCTGCAATGCTGAAACATTCGTAACTTTGGGAATAGAGAATAGGTCATAAGTTTGGGGTGAGGGGTAGGTTGTAAGTTTGAATGGTTGCTAAGTCATAACTCAGGGACTACTGTACTTGATAAGATAGAAAAATGTGGGTTAGACAGCATCACCATCTGATGGTTTGTAACTGGCTGATCAACCGCACTCAATGTATAGTCCTAAATGGAACTACATCTACATGGAGGGAAGTATGCAGTTGGGTACCCCAAGGCTCTGTTTTAGCCTTGCACTCTTCAACATCTTCATCAATGATTTGGGCAAGGGAATAGATGGGGAACTCCTCAAATTTGCAGATGTCTATGGAGATTCTCAGTCATCCAGATCCTGATTGTCCCAAAGGTGCTTTTTCAAGAGGCAACTGGACTTTCTGTTTTTTCTTTGAAGACGTTTGCTTCTCATCTGGAAGTTTATCTGAATGGTGCAAATGGGTGTTCTTGGAACTGTTGAAAGAACTATTTGTAGATTGAAGATAGATTATGTTGTATCCCTACCCCTTTGTTGAGAGAGAGCTGTTCAGTTTTAACATAGATGGCCTTTTGACCCCCTATCAAACCAAGTCCACTCTGTCCAAAATGTGGACTTTGCTGTTTTCAAGAGCGGCCTGTGTCTTAAATACAGATAGGCGGTTGAATCAGGAGTAGACATTTGTCTGAAATGGCATAGTGTTTCCTGCCTAAACAGGGGGTTGGACTCCAAGGTCATTTCCAACTTGTTATTCTGTTCTAATGTTTTCATCTGCCTTCAGCATCCTCCTATACTGCTGCTGCTGAATCCTTGCTTTTTCTGGCATCTGGAATGATCTTGGATGATCTTGCTGTGAGTATATATTCTTGACATACACTCCCATTGTTCTTTGTTCATCTCTTCCAGGAATACCCTACCACAATAATAAGGCAACATAGCAGGACTTGGTGCCAGAAGGGGAAATTAATTGCTCTAACTTATCCTCAGCCAGCAGGTCCAACCATGATTTAAGAAAATAATAAATATGATGAGAAGGCGGAGCCACGTTGCTGCGATACAGCTGCAATCTTGGGGCTCTGAGATTGCAGCTGATATCTTCGCCCCTGGTCGGTCCTATGGATCTAAATCGTCCCGTAGAGACGATGATTGTAAGGGGCGCGTTCTGCTGATCCCAGGGACATCGCAAAGTCCCTGGCTGATCCAGAAGAAGCCCTTTTACCATCGGCGGAGAGGCAGCCCCCTTGGCTGCTGAAGCTGTGGCAGCTCCGGAAGAGAGAGAACGTGCATCGGCTGGTGAGAATTTCTTTTTTCAGGAACTCAAGGACACTCTAAAATGAGAAGAATCCTGTAAGACTTAGGACAAAAACTGATGGAACTGATTTAGCGGCGATTTCTTAGAGAGAATGTCAAATTGAGGCTTGGCTTTTTACTTTTACTTTTGTTTTCATTGAACTTCTATTGTGATCTAGTAACTGTAACTAGACTGGTTTCTCCTTTTATATTTATCTCATTTTTCTTTCTTTTTTCTCCCTTTTGAGAATAGAGGCTCCCTTTAGTAATTTTTTTTTCTTTTAAATATATATATATATACATGTATATTTCCCTCTTTTTCCTAGGCTTTTTGGGGAAAGAAGGGGGAGTGGACTAAAGAAACTTTGTAACACTGCCAACTAGAGGCTTGAAAATACTTTATTGAAAGTTGAAAAAGCTGTGAAGGAATTCTTTCTCAAGGACACTGAAACTTGATTAGATAGAGGGAAGAACACCGGAGAATGTTTTAACAGGTGTTCTTTGGAACTTCTATTATTGAGTACTTGAAGTTTGGCTTTGGAATTTGTGGAGAAGCCATAATAAGAGCCTTGGATAACTAAATAAGATGCAGTGTGCTCTTTTTCTTATCTTTCTTTAGCTGTTTCATCCCTCCTCCTCAACCCCATAGTATTTTGTAATATTTGTATATTCTATTTTCTTTTTTTTTTGTTTGACTTTATTTTTAATTTTTAAACTTACTTTTTTTTTTTTTTAAAGGGAAAGCCTCAGAATAGCTTTTCTTTTTCCTTTTGTTTATTGGGATTTTTGCCTTTTCTATTTTTTATTTTCATTTTTTATTTATTTTTATGGTTATTTTTTTTATTTTTTGAGATCCTACAATTGGACTAGGGTGTGAAGAACCTGAAGAATTCTTTCTTTTTCCTTTTTTTTTTGATCATTGTTTTTTAATATTATTGGGTCTTACTCTCTTTTTCTTTTTTACTATTCTTAATTTTTATTTTTGAATCATAATTGCCCATCTTACAATAGGATTAAGGTCTAGAAGAACCTGAAGAATCTCCTTTTTTTTCTTTTTAATCTTCTTTTTCTCCCTCTCTTTTTAATCCTGGACTCTTTATTTTTTATTGGCTTTTTTTAAAAATGTTTTTCTTCTTCCCAATTGGATTATAATTGGCTACCCTACTGATTGGATTAAAGGAGCTTAAAGATCTTGAGTTATTCAAATGAGTAAGAAAACTTTACCTTCTGGCAGTTCAACTTCTGCTCCTGCTTCTCCATCAACTGGAGGACGACTATCAATAATGGCGAAGCAAGATAAAGCACAAATGGATCTAGCAACGATTATACAAGGAATACAAGAACTCAAAATAAGCATTGACCAAAGAACAGAGAGTATTGAACAAAGAATTGCAAAGACTGATGAAAAAATTGAAAACTTTCAACAGATGATGGCAAAACAGGAGGAGAGACTCCAAAAAACCGAGGAGAAAGATAAACAAAGAGATGAGACAATTGGAAATATTGTTAGCAAATTAACAATGGTGCAACAAGATATAAATGGGATGTTGAAGTGGGAGATGGATAGGTCAGAATTTTATCTCAGATTTCAAAATATTGAGGAAGAAAAAGGACAGGATTTGGCGGCTGTAATGATAGGAATTCTGGCTGGAGCCTTGGAGATAACAGAGGAAAAGATGATGGATGGAGTAGATGAGATATATCGTGTTTTTACAAGATATGCAATGAGGAATAAGCTACCAAGGGAGATCCATGTCAGATTTACTAAGAAGACTATTAAAACACAAATATTACAAGTCGCAAGAGATAAGGGGCTGAAATATAAAGGTAAAGAGATTATGGTTTTAAAACAAGTCCCCAGAAGAGTGAGAGAGATGAGAAGAGAATATCGATTTTTGACCAAAAAATTATTGGAAAAAGACGTGAATTATAGATGGTTGATCCCAGAAGGATTAATGTTTATATGGCAAGAACAGAGACACAGAATCAACTCAATTGAGAAAGCAGAAATATTCCACAACAAATTTTTTGGAAGAAGAGAAATAGAGACAGAAAAAGAAACCTTTGCAATTGAGCCTCAAGAAGACCAGATGAGATCGGGGAAGGAAGAAGGTGCGGTAGGTGGACAAATGGAGACCAAAGAACAACGTGAAGTAAGATCCACAAGAACTGTTAGACCTAAATATAAAACATAAACATGGAGGAAAAAAAATTGATTTCTATGAATATAAATGGATTGAACTCAGCTATTAAAAGAAGAAAAATCTTTCATAAATTAGAGAAGTTAAAATTTGAGATACTTTGCCTACAAGAAGTACATATTAAAAAACAACATCAACGATTATTGGTAAGACCAAAACTGGGGAAAATTTTTACTTCCTTGACTAACTGTAAGAAAAGAGGAGTGGTCCTGTATATTAAAGAAACTATTGTAGCAAAATTGGTTTATACTGATGAAGATGGAAGAGTATTAATGGTTGAAATAGTGGATAACAATATAAAAATATTACTTGTTGCAATCTATGCTCCGAACAATAAACAAGAAGAATTTTATAAAAAGTTACATATGAAATTAATTGGACTGGACCATGTCAATATAATTATGATGGGAGATCTTAATGGAATTGTAGATAATAAATTGGACTATACAGCGACAGCATTAAAACAAAATAGAGACTCTCCCTAAATCCTTTTTTAAAATGGTAGATGAATTAAATTTAAAAGATATATGGAGAGAAAGAAATGGTAAAACGCAGCAATATACTTTTTATTCAAATAGACATTTATCATGGTCCAGAATAGATATGATTCGGACCTCATCAGAACTAATATCTAACATTCAAGAAATAAATATAGAAACGGGTATATGGGCAGGCCATAACCCTATGACAATTAAATGGAAAGGACAAAGAAGAAGATCTAGATGGACATTAAATAACGCTATCTTAAAGGAAAAAGACTTTACACAATGGATGGACAAAGAATTGGCCTTCTTTTTCATTAAAAATAAAAAAGAAGATACTTCAATGCAGAATGTTTGGGATACAATGAAGGCATATGCGAGAGGATTAATAATGGACTATACAAAGAAAAAAAAATTAGGAAGAGGCAAACTATTAAAGCTTTAGAAGATGATTATAAAAAACTGGAAAAAGAATTGCAGAATATGCCACAGAAAAAAGATATTAAATTCAAAATGGATATAATTAAACATAAGATGGGTCAGGCGGAGAAAGAGGAGTTGGCACAAAAAATTAGAAGTGCTAAACAGAACTATTTTGAAGATGCAAATAAACCAGGTAGGTGGCTAGCATACAAATTGAGAAAGGAGAAAGAATCTAGGAGAATAGTACAGTTAATAGATGATAAAGGTCAAATTTGTTATGGTAACAAGGAGAAAAAAATAATTATTCAAGACTTTTATGGACAATTATATAAACAGGAGGATTTTGATGAGGAAAGAATTAAGCTTTATCTACAAAATGCTAACCTACCCAAGATACCTGAAGAGACTGAAAAAATGTTAGAAAGTATCATAACAATGATGGAACTAACGGAAGCACTTAATAGGCAGAATAATGGAAAAGCACCAGGCCCAGATGGGCTCCCGGCAGAATTTTATAAAATATTACAAGAATCGTTGAGCATTCCATTGTTAGAAGTTATGAATGAAGCCATGTTAAATAAGAAAATACCTAAAACATGGTCAGAAGCTTATATCACACTTATTCCAAAAGAAGGGGCTGATCCATCACAAATTAAGAACTATAGACCTATTTCTTTACTGAATGCAGATTACAAAATCTTTGCTTCCATCTTGGCAGAAAGGCTCAAAAGATATCTAAATAACTTTATTCATCCTGACCAGAATGGATTCCTGCCAAGGAGACAAATTAGGGATAATATGAGGGTAATTCTGGACACTTTGGAATATTACGAGGCACACCCTGAAAAACAAATGGCTTTGGTATTTTTAGATGCCCAAAAAGCATTTGATAATGTGAATTGGAGATTCATGTTTTTGTTATTGGAACAGATGGGCTTTGCTAGAAAATTTATTCAAGCAATAGAAGCCATATATGACAAACAAACGGCGAGAGTGATGATAGAGGGAGATTTTACAGATTCTATTAATATAAGAAAAGGCACAAGACAAGGTTGCCCATTATCACCTTTGTTATTTGTATTGACTTTGGAAGTGCTGAATAGAAACATTAGAGAGGATCCAAATATAAAAGGAATGAAAATTAAGAAGGAGGAATTTAAATTGCAAGCCTTTGCGGATGATTTGGTTTTTATTTTGGAAGATCCTCTAGGAACAGCTTTAAAGCTACTGGAAAAGATAGAGATTTAT
>NW_020770597.1:0-21024 GCF_900518735.1 Pseudonaja textilis
GATTATGTAAAAGTGAAAACACCACCCAGAATATTAATAGGTATCAGCATCGTGTGCAGCTTTGGAATGGTGCAGAAATGATCCATGCAATAGGGTGACAGAAAACAGTAGTGTTTGAGAACCTTCTAATGAGCATTCTTGGACTCAGAGTATAAATTACAATTGAGAAACAATGAAGATTTCTGCCCAGAATTGCTAACAGAGAACATCAGCATGAATTCTTGGGAGAAGAACAATCTCTTTTTTGCCTTTTTGAAAAATGAACACTCTGATCTTCTTCTCTTTAGATTGTTTATGTCACGGAGGCTGCTTATGTCATTTGAAAATTCAGCCTATGTCAAGAGTTGTTTTGGACAGTTGCCTATGAGGAAAGGCTTAAAAGGGGCTCTGTTGGAATCACATAAACTGATATTCAAAGGTGTTTGAATCACAAAAGCTGACACTCAAATGTTATTATCTCAATGATAAAGTTTAAAACTTTCACTTAAAGTACTTCAGTCTATAAGAACCTGCATTTATCTACTGATATTCTAAATGAAGGATCAATCTGTACTTTTTAAATAAGATAAAAAATGTTGAAGAACATAAGTAACCCTGAAGTTTCATAACTCATGAAATATCCTACCTGTGGAACTTTGTACATTTCCAAAATATATGACATATCAAGAGAGATTTCAGGATACAGAGCTCCAATGACAGAAATAAGGTTGTTCTTGGTGCCACATTTATAATTCGGAATTAATCTGCTTATAGGGGAAAAAAGTTCCAAGGTGGTATGAAAGGTCCATTTACCAGCATATTTGTCATGGATTTTGAAACCCAAGGTAATATTGGGTAAAACCTGGAGGTTTTCATTGATGTCTTTCACAGCAAATATGAATGCCAATACATGCTGGTAATGCTTAATGAAAACCCTGTAAGAATTATATCGTGTATTATAAAAAGACATTTGAAAAAGATATTGCAAAGAAGGTGTGATTCATAAATAATTCTTTGGAAGTCAACCATTGATTCATAATTTAAATAATATCTCTCAACATTTTTGATGATGCAACAATTATCTGAACTGAATTTGTGTTTTATTTTTTTGCAGTGCACATGCATATGGTATGTTCATAGAGAAATGAATAATTTAAAAATGAACTTTTATATTTAAAATATTGGATTCCCCATCCCCACATTAAAAGAACTCTATACCTAATGTGCAATTCCTTCTCTTACTTTAATAAAATATTTTTATTCTTTCTCTCTTAGCAACAGTAGTCTAGCATTAAAGTTAAAATAATAGGGAAGAACAATAACAATATTAGTATTATCTACAATAGCAAAATCCACTCATTTAGACATGCAGAACTCAAATGCTCACCTACTTAATTGTATAAATCCATGCTCTATTTTTAGGATTTGATTTAATACAAACAATATTGTCAATTCTAATATTATCAATAAATATATTTGGACCTAGGGCTGTGCAATCATTGAAATGTTTCTTATTTTT
Source organism: Pseudonaja textilis (assembly GCF_900518735.1). The sequence continues at coordinate 1,499 of NW_020770597.1, forward strand.
ATTTATTTATTAAACTGGTATGCACCCATATCACCTAAAAGTGATATTTTAGAAATAAATAGTTGCGTTACAATCTAATTTATGAATTGCTCAAAAATAACTTTAATAAGCATGCAGTTAGGGAAAAAAAAGGCATTATTACTTACATAGGTTTATCAATAAATTGAAGAATAGGGTTTTCGTTGAAATCAGGCTTATCTGTCACTAAAAGAAAAAGTGAAGTAATGGCACCAATGATGACATCTTCAGTTTGGAAGTACCTATGATGAGCAATAGGAAGATCACTAACAGTACATTGCGCTCTCTCTGAGTGGCATGTCATGTAAGGAAACCACACTGAAAGAAGAATCAATATCATTCTCAAAGAATATTAAGTGATGAAATAGTTGGCCTTATTCAATTATGAAGCATCCCTGAGATGACCACTCATACTTCATTCTCATTGCATTCTATGCTAACACTGTTTATTGCAGTATAAAGCATCCAGAACCATTACCTATCCTTCATTTCTAACTCAAAATGATAATTTACTGAGGATATTTATATTATCTACCAATTCCCAATACGCAGTCAAACTAATCAGTATTTCTCCAGAATGGCTATGCAGAATTAATTATTTTTATTCATGATAATTACGGGGAAAGAAAAATAATTCTATGTTTAGATATCTGTCTTGTATCATAAGGAAGTTACTTTCCTACTATGAGTTCTAGCATGGCATAAGCATAAAGCCAGCTGGGTGATCTTGAGTCCATCGTTCTCTCAGCCCTAGGAAGAAGGTAACAGCAAATCTCTTCTGAAATCTTGTCAAGAAAACTTCAGGGACTAGTCCAGTCAGTCTCCAAGAATCAGGACTAACTTGAAACCAAAGTGTTAACCTGAAAAATTCTATGGTTGTGTAGAAGTAATTTTACTAGTTTCAATATTTAATTCAGTACTCTGGATGCAGACTGTGTCAATTCATTTATTTTTGTATGCTATTCTTGTCCTAAGAAAACAGCTTTATTTTTGTAGGGATGATTCCCACATTTTATTCAATAATTTTTCCCACTTTAATTGCCATGTTCCCTATTTGGCCATTGAGAAAATTGTTTGGGCATAGTTACTGTGGTACAATTAGAAATTATTTCATCCCTTTCCTCCTACACAGTCATTCTCCAAAGCAAGGGTGTCAAACTCAATTTCATTGAGGGTCAGATCTGCTGCCCTCAAAGGACAAGTAGGTGTGGCTGGATGGTCACATGACTGGGTGGGTGTGGTCCAAGAGAAAGAGTGTTGCAAGGCCAGGCTACCAAGTGGGGCATTGAGGTGCTGGTGCAAGCACGATCTGACCTATAAAACCTGGTTTCAAAACATGGTCAGATCCAACCCACGTGGCCATCCTGGAGCCAGCAACACACCACCCCACTGCCTCAGCTTCATTCCTTGGGCATGCACATGGGGGCTGGGAGGGTTAGCATCCCAGGTGAAAGGGAAGCACTCAGAAGTGGGTCAGCCTATGGACAAGACAGTCCTCAGGGATGCCAGGTCCCTCACATGCTCACCACCTTCTGTGAGCATGCCCAGGAGACAGCAGGGGGGGCTCTTGAGTTAGATCTAAGGTTGGTTGTGTTCTGGCCTGGATGGATGCTGTCAAGTTATAGAATAGATCAGCACCATGCCCTCACCAGAGCCTTCATGCCCCACTAGTTGGCCTGGACTTGCCATCTGTGAGGCTTCCCTTTCACTTGAACGACTCCCTGTTGGAAGGCCATGGCTGGGTTTCTTGGATGCAGACCCCGACCCAGGTGAAGCAAGCAAGGGGTATTCTACACATGCCTAGAGACTCCCTGGTCAGCCCAAGCTGCAGTCTCCCTCTGATCTACCCACCTAAGTGCTGGATCGGGGCACAGCCCCTCCCCAACTCATGCCTCCAGATGTAATGTCTCACAGCCTCATATGTGGATGACCCTGGCCAATCCCTATCCATGGGCATAGCGAATGGGTGAGGCTCTGGCAGCCTTTCCTCCACCCACAGATTGGGAAACCTGGATCAGCTTTGCTGGTGGGTTCAAAGGATTGTGAATCTACAGGTGCCAAGGGTAAGCTTCAGGTATGAGCTTTCCAATGGGGGCAGGGGCTGTCGTAGTAAAAGGGAAATGCTGCTAGTTTCCCCCCTCCCCTTTCTGAGCCTGGCCTCATAGCTTATGAGGTTTCACTTTCACTGAGGCCATCTCAGCTTCTGCATGGAAAAGCTATGGCTGCCGGCAGCATGGCTATCTGTAGCACTGCCAAACTCTCTCCTTTGTCCATGGAAAAAAAGCCTGGAAAAAGCAAAGAACTGGCCTACATCACCACAGTCCAGCCGAGGCTGACAGGGTGCTGATCTACAAATTGTAGCAGCCATCCTGGCATGAATATAGTCAGCCTTAGATCTGACCCATGCAGCTGCCTTCGAACCAGCTAGAGACTACCCCATTGTTTCAGCCTTACCACCTGGGTATGCACTGAGGAGGCAGTAAGTGCTGACTTACTGGGTGAAAGGGAAGCACGCAGAATACAGTCAGCCTGTGGAGCAAGATGGTCCAGGGGGATGCTAGACCCTATGCATATTAACCACCTCCTGTGCAAGTGCCTAGGGGTTGGGGTCAGGCAGGTGGACACTTACTGGTTTCAGGCCAGCCTTGCTGATGTAAGGCTGTGCACATTCCAGACTGAATGGCCACCACCAGGTTGTAGATCAGCACCCAATCAAGCTGGTCCAGGCTGAGATGCTGCAGGTTGATCCTTCACTGTTTCCATGGTGGCTCCATGGGCCAGATATAACCACATTGTGGGCTAGATCTGGCCTGCAAGTCTTGAGTTTGACACCCCTGCTTTAAAGTATAAATAGCTACCTCCCTCATAAAATGTACTTGGTGATGAAAGCATTTGTGATAATCTGCAAAAGTCATCCTCCATCATTATCTAGGCTCTGATAAATAATGACTAATGCCAATTTCATCACAGTGTCAAGGTTACTTTGTGATATTTTTGACATAATTTGAAAGTATTTCAAAGGTGCCTTTTCAATTGGATTGATTTTTCACCCTGAAGAAGAAGACAATGTTTTGCTCCTCATCCAAGAATGTTCATCAGTTCTGGCAATTTTAAAGGATTTGCTGCTAAGGATCAAACTCCTCCTAAATATGAGTTTTTGTGCCGTGTTTCTTATCCACTAGAATATATAATTGTCAGTTTGTAGGTGGAAGAGAACTTCTTCAAAGACATGGTATTTAGTGGTTGGATTCAAAAAAATTTACTACCAGTTCTGTGGGCGTGGCTTGTTTGGTAGGCGTGGCTTGGTGGTCATTTGACTGGGTGGGCGTGGCCAACCTGGCAAGGTGGTGAGGCACCTTGCTATGAGTGATGTTGAGTTGGCCACGCGCTCTCAGTCACATGACTGATGCTGCAGATACAGGGTGATTTCCTGCATACCTCCCCCCCACCCTTGGGCTGACCCCCAAAAAGCCCGACTAAAGATCATGACTGCCTGCCAAGTCTGCCTACCAAATGGGTTTTGTTTTGGGGTGATTTTTGTTTTGTTTTTTGCCAGAAGTCCCTAGGAGATAAATTTGCACCACCAAATCTTACTGTACCTTGTTGCGGTTCTGCCTGTTGCTGCTGCAGCCATCTGTCTGCCCAAGTAAAGAATCACACCAGCTCAGGGAGACTGTGAGGCACAAGAGATGAAGCCAAGGCACTCACCTCATAGCACTCAACTTCACTCTCTCTCGCTCCGGTTAGGCGCTCCCAGCATGCACAAGGAGTGTGAAGGGAGGCAGACACCACATAGATGCGTTTTAAAAGTCAGAGAACTTTGCCCAAGACTTCTTGTGAATTCAGGGGCTACACCTCTCCCAATGATGAGTTGGTGGAGATCTAATGAAACATCTTCCAGCTCTTAAAGATTGACTTTAAGAGAGCCCCATGGAAGAAACTGAGAACAAGAGCAAAAGGAGTGCTGGCAGGGGCGACAGGAGCATGTGATGGCTCCCTCTGGGGTTCCCTCCTGGGTGACAGCCAGGGATTCAGCACCTCTTTTCCTCAGAGGCATGGTGTCTGCCTCCCTTCACACTCTTTGTGGAGGGACACACAGCCTGTCACACACCCCTGCCACTATGTTTCCTCTCAGTTCTTGGCTTCTTCCATGGGGGCACTCTTAAAGTCAACCTTTAAGTGATCCTGAGACATCCACCTGCTTGTGCAGTGCCCACCTTCCTGGAGCATGCTTTCTTCCTTCTCCTGGCAGACATGCCTCTTCCAGCCTGGCCCAGCCAGCCAGCAGGTGACCACATGTCCTGGGGCTTCTTTCCCCCCTTGTGAGATACCTGCAGCTGCTGCATGCTTTTTTCAGTGCAGCTGCAATCCAGCAATCCAGCAACTTCACCGAAAAAAGCATGCCCTGTTCTGTTTGCCAGGCCCAGCAAGTCTGAGCAGCCAGTGCATAGAACAGGGCTGTGACAGACTGTTGGAGAAGCAAAGCAAAGCCAGAGATCAATAGCCGCCTTTTTCACAGCACAGAAATCTTCCCCGAATTGACTGGCTAGTCTTCTCTTTTTCCACCTGTTTGTTTTGTATGGCCGAGGAGGAGGAGATCAGCTGGGCAAAGGGGTGGCTGCTGAAGGTGACTGTTTTTCAGTCTCCAGTTACCTTTTCAGCACAGAGATCCTCTCCAAATTGGCCGGCTAGTCTTCTCTTTCTCTACCTGTTTGTTTTGTATGGCCAAGGAGGAGGAGATCAACTGGCCAAAGGGGCAGCTGCTGGAGGCTCCACTTCTCCAATGGTCTGGTGCTGCCTTGTTTTATGTGCCAACTGCTCAGACTTGCCAGGAAGCCCATATAACCCAGGACAGAGTAAAACATAGTTACTGAGACTTCATTGCATTGTAATATAACTTCTGTAGTTTCTGAATATAGGTCCATTTCTGGGAATGGATCACATGTTGCCAACCAAATTGAACAAATGGCTGCCTGAATAAAGGAACAAAAAAGGACAATGGAGATGGCCAATTCTCTCCCTACCCACTTCCGTACTCTGGACCCTGGTTTGGTGGCTATGAATGCTAAAAGCACAATGATGGTTTTTGCCAATACACAAGATACAGCCATAGAGAAGATAATGGCAAAGCTAATTTGTCAGAGAAGAGAAATGATATTCCCAGGTGGAATGAGGAACTGAAATATACAGAGGAAGCAGAGCAATAGAAAGACAAGGAGCATGTAGGTGAGATCCCAGTTGTTGGCTTTGACAATGGGGGTGTTATGATGTTTCACAAATGTTACTAGTAATAAAAGAGTGACGAGAGAAAAAGAAATAGCCAATAGAGCTAAGCTCATCCCCAAATAATTTTCATAGGACAGGAAGGTAATTATCTTCCTAATGCATGAGTCACGCTTCTTGCTTGCATATTGATCTTGTGGACATTCATAGCAGGTATCTGTGTCTAAAGGTAAAAAAGTTGATTCAGCTATGATTACTGTCTCATGATTTATTCCAGTTTAATTAGTAATTATCAATAACACAATCCCTTCATGTAATTCATAAATAGATATAGATAATATAGAGAAATGGAGATGATAGAGCTAGAGAATAGAGATAGGGGTGATTGAGATAGAGGTAGAGATAATAGAGATAGAAATAGAGATAGGGAGAAATAGAGATGAAAGGGATAAGGATAAGGATTACTCAATGTATTATCACTGTTATCTTCTGATCAACATCTACTATGCATAAATATTTAATGTATGTTATCTAAATAATGAGAGATATACATACAATACATTAAATGTATGCATATTATATGCATTATATAATGTACAGAGACCTTTCCTAAAGAGGAAAAGGTTAGTTCAGCTGTGATTGTGAGCTAAGAAATTATCCTTTGTTGATCAAGAACATAAAACCATAAAATTAAGATTTTGAAAAATTGCAGATATGTTCCTTATTTAAGAAATTTTCCTGATGTAATTAGCTTGCACGGTTTATTCCACATAGGACAGAAACTCCTATGTGAAAATCTGCTTAAGAGTAATTGATGTTGCAATTCAGAAGAGCAGCAAAGGAGGGTTTAATTCTAATCCTCCTCTACCAAGGAGGGTTTAATTCCACTTTTTACTGGTTGCACATATTTGTTACTGCTAAGAGATATAGGCAATATTGTAGAGTTACATTTCATGACAAAATAAATTGCTAAGCCCCAAAAATCCAGTACAGAGAGAGTTTGAATACAATAAGATGCCTTGAATTATTTATAAATTTGGCATCATCCCTTATGACCCTGAAATAATACCTGAACCCCTTTTATCTAAAAATTAAAAAGCAATAAATAGAATTTTTTTTTATGTCTGCTGTAGTCTTTTCATTAGGCTTCCTCTGATACCACAGAGATATGAAATGCTAACTTTATTAGAATAAAAACTTTTATTCCATCTTTGGTCAGTATTCCTCAATCTTTCTCCTAAGTACAGTACTTGAAATTAATCAGTCACTTGTACCTAAAAGCTCCATGCTGACTTGAAATTCTTCCTTCAGGACCCCGGAAGCAGTCACAACAGCAAAACTGCTTTCCTTCTTGCTTTTGTTTGAAATAACCAGGGAGACAGCTCTCTGTACATGATGAAATGGGTAAGGCCTTGTAAATGAACAGGAAGGAGTGTTAACCACTACCATTTATACAAATAGTCCTCAACTTACAACCACAATTGAGTCCAACATTTATGTTACTAAGTGAAACGTTTGTTAAATTATTTAAATGATGACACTGCAATTGTCATAAATGTGAGTCAGTTGTCAAGCATCCAAATGTAAATCATGTGACCATGGGAATGCTGCAATGGTCATAAGTGTCAAAAAAGGTCATTAGTCACTCTTTTCAGTACCATTCTAAATTTGAAAAGTCACTAAACAAACTGCTGAAAAAGGAGGATTATCTGTAGAAATATTCTGGGTATATCTTGGGCAAAAACATATCCTTTAGGGATCAACAATTTAGAAAAAAGAGATATATGCAATGGAAAAAAATTCATATAATTTTGCAAATATTTAACATACTGTAAATTTATAGCTTTTTAACATTTCATTTTATTTGGGGGGATGATGTAGTCAAAGTAGATTCAGAATTATAGTCAGAGATTTATAGCACAATATCTTTGGTTTTGTTGTTGTTGTTGTTTGTTCTTTGCTTTTTGTGTTTGCAAATCAGTCTTGGCTTCTGGGGACTGCCTGAACAAGTCCCTGCAAGATTTCAGAACTGGTTTGCTATTGCCTTCTTTCTAGGCTAAAAGACAGTATGGCCCAGGATCTCCTAATTGGCTTTTTATCTAAGGTGAGACTAAATTCTAAACCTGGTTTCTAACCTAATATCATTAATCAGATTAGAACTAGAAGTGATTGTGGAGGTCTTCTAGTCCTTTTAGTCTCTCCCTTGATTAGTTTCCATCTTTTGTTTCTTGTCTTGCCTTCTGGTGCTTTAGGAATAAGTTTACCATCTCTTCTTTGTGGCAGCCCCTCAAATACTAGAATAGTGCTATCATATTCCCCCAAGTCCTTGTTTTTTCTGGACTAATCAAACCCAATTCCTGAAGCCATTCGTATGTTTTTCTCTCCAGGTCTTTAATCATCTTAGTTGCTTTTGTTTGCACATTTTCCAAAATCTTAATAACCTTTTTGTAATGTGGTGGCCCATACTCGATGCAGGATTCCAGGAGTGATTTTATTAAGGATTTATAAAGCATTACTAATACTTCATGTGATTTAGATTTTATGACTCTGTTTATAAAACCAAAGATTGTATTAACTCTTTTGGCTGTTGCTGCACACTACTGGCTCATGGTTAAATGATCATCCACTAGGACTCTATGGTCCCTCTCACAGTTACTGTTTTTGAGCCAAGTTTCATCTAATATGTATTTGAACATTTGGTTTTCCTGTCTAGGTATAAAACTTTGCTTTTTTTCCCTTATTAAATTGCTTGTTGTTGGATAGGGCCCATTGTTCAAATCTGTCAAGATGTTTTTGGATCCTGAACTTGTCCTACTGTCACCTGCAAATTTGATGAATTCCTCTTCTATTCCCTCATCTAAGTCATTTATTAATGTATCAAAGAGTACTGACCCTAAAAACGGAAACTTGTGGTACCCCATAGCTTACTTCCCCACATGTATATGTAGTATCATTAAGGACTACTTATTGAGTATGGTGTCAGCCAATTAGAAATCCATCTGGTGATGATGCTGTCTATCCCATATTTTTCTAATTTACCAAGTTGTAATCTACTTTGTCAAATGCATAATGTCCACAGTATTTTGCTGATTCTCTAATTTAATCATTTTGTCAAAGAACAAAATAAGATTGGTTTGGCATGATCTGTTTTTAACAAACCCATGCTGGCTTCCAGTTGTAACTTTTTTTGTTTCTAGATGCTCACAGATCTGTTTTTTTTATATATTTTTTTTCCAGGATTGCTATTAGGCTGATTGATCTATAGTTTTCTGTGTCTGTCCCTCCCCACCACTTTTTTAAAAAGAACCACATTTTTATTAGCATGATGTAAGAATTTTAATTCCACAAGTAAACTAAAAAATATACACTTTAAAAAGCTAATGGTTTGTGTACATTTTCCTTCTAAACTCTTTCTCCTAAGCATGGTTTGTTGCAATTAAATAAAAACAGCCATTATAATGTTTAACTTCACTTAGTTATTTGCTAGACAACTAGTCTCAAAGTCAATTTCTTTAATCCCAACCATTTAATCCCAACTAATCAGTACCTGATTGCTACTTAAATCATTGACTGATTTCTTTCTTTAGTTCAACCCTCAAAGATCATATGCAGTACAAAAAAATGACACGTAGTTTATGTACATAATTTCAATATGAATCATTTTCAATAATTGTAATAAATATAATCAGATGCTATAAATGAGCACTCCCACACATGCACACAGATTGAAAGAGTGGGGAAAGAAAGAAGATTGCTCACAGAAAGTCATCATTAAATAAATAGTGGGGATCTTCACCAAAGGAAGGAGGAATTGTAGGGATGGTGATAAGAGATGTGATGCCACCTGTTGTAGAGCGATGGAAGGAAGAGGCAAGAGCCAGAGTGAACAACGAACAGGCTTTATTACAGGGAATAAAGGGTTGCCGCATCTGCCTCTAACTAGCAGGTTAGCTGGCGACAACGGACTGGCTCTGCTCGACAGCCGGCTTTTATAGCCGACTGTCAAACGGAGCCAGCCAATGGGAGCGGCTGGTGCTCCCGCTCAAACAACGGACCTGGTTGGGGACTCCAACCAGTTCCAAAGACATAACACTCCTTTCCTTATCCTTTAGATAAGTCGGTTGTCTGCGCTGGCGACCAGAACGTCGCAACCTGGGTAAACTGCTGGCTGGCACCAAGTCCTTGCCCCCGGGAAACGCCTCGGAGGTTGTTGGGGAATGGCCTTGGTCAGGTGTAATGTTCTGCGAGTTCGGTAAGTCCCCCAGTTCGGGCTGACCTGGGTGAGTCGCTAGGTCCGGCTGGCAAACAGCTCCGCTTGGCTGCAGGCTCGGTGACTCTGGTCGGGAACTCGGGTCCTCCAGCAAACTCTCCTGGTCGACGGGGTAGACCGGGTCCCGCAGGGAGCTTCCGTCTGAGCAGATTGGCACCGGCAGGGAATCCCTGGTGCTGGAAGGTTGGGCTGGGTCGATCACGGTCGCACCTCTCCATCGCCTTCTGAGTTGGTCCACGTGTCTCCGCCACAAGCGTCCATCTTCCAGGAGGACCCTGTAGGATCTCGGACCTGTGACCGATATGACTTGACCAGGTACCCACAAAGGATCCCCTGCATAATTCCTGGTGTACACCAGGTCATGCAGGGCAAAGTCCCTGACCAGACTGTCAGACCCTAAAGGGGCGTCTGGGCAGTAGTGGGGGTGCAACCTGTCCAGGGTGGTCCTAAGGCGTCTTCCCATCAAGAGTTCGGCAGGGGATTTATTAGTAGTGGTGCATGGCGTCGCATGTTGGCTCAGAAGGTAACGTGACAGTTTAGAGTGCCAGTTTTCCTGGCCAAACCTGGCGAGTGCCTCCTTGGCTGACCTGACTGCCCTCTCAGCCATCCCGTTGCTAGCGGGGGGAAAGGGAGCTGTAAGGATGTGTCGGATGCCCAAGTTAGCAACGTACATACTGAACTCACATGACGTGAACTGCGGGCCATTGTCAGACACCAGCGTGTCAGGGAGTCCATGGGTAGCGAATAAGCGGGTCAGAGCCTTAACTATCGCTTGGGTGGTAGTTGAGGGTAGCAGGGCCAGGTCTATCCACTTGGAGTAGGAGTCCACAACCACCAAGAAGGTCCTGCCATGCACCAGTCCAGCCAGGTCGATGTGCAGGCGGGACCAAGGGGCACTAGCACTCTCCCACCTGGTGGGCATGGCAGCTGGTGGGGCAGCACTGGTTTCTTGGCAAGGTTGGCATGAGCTTACCCAGCTGGCGATTTGGGCATCCATGCCGGGCCACCAAACGTAGCTGCGGGCCAGAGCCTTCATCCTTATGATGCCCGGGTGGCCCTCGTGAAGCACCTTCAGGATGGGTACACGAAGAGTGGCTGGGATGACTACCCGTATACCCCACAACAGGCATCCCTGTAGCTTCGATAGTTCCTGCTGATGGGTTTTAAAAGGAGCAAAGTCATTGGTACCTTGAGCTTCTGGCCACCCCCTTCCCACCCAGTCCAGAACCTGGGCAATTATCTTGTCTTTTTTTGAGTGCGCAGCAATGTCCTCGGCTGTAACTGGTAATTTAAGTTCATTAACTTCAAAAATGGCGTGAACCGGTGCTGGGTCTTCGACTGGGACTGGTAGGGGGCAGCGACTAAGGGCATCGGCGTGACTCAAGTTTTTGCCGGGTCGATGCACCAACTTGAATGAGTAAGCAGCCAGGAACAAAGTCCATCTGGTCATTCTAGGTGATAGTACTTGCGGGGTTTGTTTATCCCCTGATAAGAGTCCCAGGAGAGGTTTATGGTCAGTTACAAGTTCAAAATGGTGCCCAAACAAAAATTCGTGAAACTTTTTAACTGCAGCCACCGCAGCCAGGGCCTCTTTATCTATTTGACTGTAGTTCCTTTCTGCCGTAGAGAAGGTCCTAGAGAAGAAGGCAATTGGCGCCTCAGAACCATTGGGAAGTCTGTGGCTTAGGACTGCCCCAATCCCAAAAGGGGATGCATCAGCAGCTAGGACCAGGGGGAGTCGTTGATCAAATTGAATTAAAACTGCATCCGATGTAAGTAAGGATTTGACTGACTTGAAAGCATGGGCTTCTTTGGGTCCCCAATGCCAGGGGGAGTCTTTGTCTAACAGCCTGTGTAAGGGTTCAGCGATAGATGCTTTGTGCGGGAGAAATGAGGCGTAAAAGTTTAGTAGCCCCAGAAAAGCTTGGAGCTCTGTCTTGTTAGTTGGTGTGGGTGCCTCATGGATGGCCTTTACCTTGGATTCGATTGGGTGGATGCCAGAGGCGTCTATCCTATATCCCAGAAAGTCCACTTGCCTAGTGGCGATGGCGCACTTCTCCCTTTTAAGTTTGAGGCCATGCTGCCTAAACTTCTCTAGAACTGCTCTGACCCTCTGTATGAGCTGAGGTCTGTTAATTGCTGAGACTAAGATGTCATCGAAATAAGGGACAACCCCTGGGAGACCTTGGAGAATCCTTTCCATAAGTGATTGGAATATACCCGGGGCTACACTTACACCGAATTGGAGGCGTTTACACTTGAATGCCCCTCTATGTGTGACTATGGTTTGTAATTCAGCTGTCTGATCATCAACAGGGAACTGTTGGTATGCCTGGGACATATCTAACTTGGCGAAGATGGTGCCGGGTTCGAAGGTGTGTAACAGGTGCTGAATAACCGGGACAGGGTATGCGCTGACCTGTAGGTAGCAGTTGAGGGTGGTTTTATAGTCTGCGCAGATTCTTAAACTGCCATCTTTCTTGAGTGGGGTGACTATGGGGGTCTCCCATTTGGCAAAATCAGTTGTTTCTAACACCCCTTGCTTTAGTAGCTTATCTAGTTCTGCGTCTAACTTGGGACGGATGGTGAAGGGCACCCTGCGTGGCTTAAGGCGCAGAGGAATTGCCTGAGGGTCCACAGAGAAGGAGATGGGGGTGCCAGAATAGCAACCCAGGTCGCTGCTAAACACATCAGAGTAATCTGAAAATAGTGCATCTACGTCAGAAGTTGAGACAGCATGGATCCCAGTTACACTAAGGCTGAGGGAGGGGAACCAATCTAGCCCCAACAGACTGGGGAGGGCACCATTAACAACCACTAAAGGCAAATGGCCTTTAAAGGCTTGGAATTGAACTAAAAACTTGCCTTTCCCGAGGACAGGGATGTTCTTGCCCTGGTAGTCCCGCAGTGTCAGGTGGCATCTCTGTAGCTGCTTCTTCAACAGTCTGGGCTGGATCTTCTTCAGGGTATCCCAGGAGATCATTGAAAGTGCCGATCCTGTGTCTACCTCCATCCTGCAGGGTTTACCTTTTAAAGAAATAGAGATTTTGATTTTATTGGGAGTCTGGGAAGTATGGTTAGCGTGGTAGCAGGTATAGCAGTCCTCCACTTGCCTTTGGGAGTTAGAAGGTGGTGGAGATCTCTGAGGCAAGGTACGCCCTGCTTGGCAGACTCTAGCGAGGTGACCCTTCTTTTGGCAATTTAGGCAGATGGCGTTCTTAAACCTGCAGGATGCCCTAGAGTGGGAGCCTCTGCAGGTTAGGCAAATGGAAGGTTGTCTGGGGGCGAAGTTGTTTCTCTGCCCCGCTCCTACCTGTGAAGGCTTCTGTTGCTTAAGACGGTTAATGTCTGATGAGTCTGTGGGGTCTTCATCACTGAGCACTTCCTCTGAATGGATGGTGGAACTGCTGGGCTTTAACAGAGTACCTTGAATTTCAGCTGCTGATTGGGCAGAGAGCTCAGCAGCTTGGGCTTCCTCTATGGCAAGAGCTAGGTTCAAGTCCTTTTTTGCTAGTAACCGTCTTTGGAGCCTCAGGTCCCTGACCCCACAGATGATCTGGTCCAACAACATGTCTTCTAGATAGTCTTTGAACCCACACTGCAAGGCAGCTGTCCTCAGAGCTGCCATATACTCGTTGATTGACTCACCCTCTGCCTGTTTTCTAATTCTGAAGGCGAATCTCCTGGCTATCTGAGATGGCTTTGGCGAGTAGTGGTTGGAGAGGATTTCTTGGAGTTCATCCCACGGTACGCTTCTGATAGCGCGAGGGGCGACTAGTGCTGTAGTGGTGTCAAAAACTGCAGCCCCGCAATAGCTGAGGAAGTAGGATTTCTTCCTGTGTTCAGCGGCATCAGCTAAACCGATGGCATCAAGGAAATAGCTGAAACAATTTTTGTATGAGTCCCACGTTTCCTCGGTTGGCTTGAATGGTGGGAATGCTGGATTAGCGTTCATTTTGAAAATGCAGGGTTCGTCTTCTTCAGTCGTATTTTGAAAATCGCGCTCTTAGAAGAGTGTAGGCGGTGCCTGTCTCTCTAGGCTACGGCGGCTCTTTGAATTTCACGCTCTTTGTGAGCGCCGGCGGCTGCGGCTACAGCGCCCGTGGCTTCGCTTTCAGTGACTACAGCTCAAAAAGCTACGGAGGCTTTTAAAATTTCATGCTCTTTGTGAGCGTTGGTGGCTGCTGCTTCAGCGCCCGTGGCTTCGCTCTTCAGTGACCACAACTCTTTTGAAAAACACGTCTGGCTAGCCTTCGATCACATCCCATCCTCATCGCCAGTGTTGTAGAGCGATGGAAGGAAGAGGCAAGAGCCAGAGTGAACAACGAACAGGCTTTATTACAGGGAATAAAGGGTTGCTGCATCTGCCTCTAACTAGCAGGTTAGCTGGCGACAACGGACTGGCTCTGCTCGACAGCTGGCTTTTATAGCCGACTGTCAAATGGAGCCAGCCAATGGGAGCGGCTGGTGCTCCCGCTCAAACAGCGGATCTGGTTGGGGACTCCAACCAGTTCCAAAGACATAACACCACCAATGATAAAATCACTGGTTTGAAAGTAATTGTGCACAAAAGCAAGTGGTTCATTGCTAGTACATTTTGCCATTTCAGTCATACATAAGATCAGGATTAAAAGCAACCTTTGTGCCATTGTTATTTCAGTTCCCAGTTATTTATAAATGATCTACTTTTTAATCTTATTCTGAAGTGTAGCCACTATCGCTCAAATCTGATTTAAACATTCACTACTTTCTTTCAGTGATCCATTTTCCAATGAAGTTGTAAACATTTGTACATTTTATTTTGTCTCAGCTCTTAGATTTGCTAGGGTTTACCAAGCTTGCAGGAAAGTTCTTATGGGAACAGAATTAATCACTGTCTTTTAAAATAATTACTAGTCAGATAATATGTGTATTTTTAAAACTCCAATTTCTTTCTGAGTTGCAAGGAACATTTTATCACTAAATAATATTTTTATCACACCTAGTAATAAAACAAAGCACATGTGTATAAGAAAGGTCCCCATTTGTGGCCATCTGATAGAAAGAATGTGCTTCAGAGCTATCATTCTTATGTAGAGAAAAACCATATATGTTCAAAGAAATGTAAAAAAATTGAGATGAATAAAAATTGCATATTTCATTGATATCATCAATAGGTTTGAAGAAGAGACAAAAGACAAAACCAGCATTGTGACACTGTCTTTTAATCTTTAAACTTTTAATCTTTGAATATGAAGTGAACCACTTGTTAAAAGAATCTTACAGACTTATTATGCAGAAATATCTATCGGCTACATCTATTTCCTCATTTATTTTGATAATTGTATTTTCACAATAGGCTACATCCATTTGTTGGGAGATGTCAAGCTTTTGCATCTATGGTATAAGCTTTGTTAACAATGCTCTACCTTGCTTGATGGAGGATATATTTATTTGTCTTTTCCTTTCTCTTAAATATTTATAGTTGCATCCCTACCAGAGGTGGTATTCAGCAGGTTCTGACCAGTTCTGGAGAACCGATAGTGGAAATTTTGAGTAGTTCAGAGAACCAGCAAATATCACTTCTGACTGGAGATTTTACAGTATCCTTCCCCTGCCACGCTTACAGAACCAGTAGTTAAAAATTTTGAATCCCACCACTGATCCCCACTGATACCATAGTCCATTAAGTATAATATAGTTATGTACAAATGAGATGGAAGAAAATACTCAAATAAGAAGCAGAGGTCATTTCCCTTGTTTTCACAAGTTAGGCTCATTTGATGTAAGAAAACTCCTGCTTGTAATTGATTTCCCTTAATTATATATTTATTCAATTGTTAGAATGTGCACATATTTTTTTCAGTTTTCTCTCCCACATCCTGCCTGGATGAACACAAAAATTCAGTAAAAAAAAGCTGGAACACATTTCCTCACTAGTCCAACACATAAAAGCAACAGGTCATAGCATCGACTTCAATGGCACCAAGTAGCTATTTTTTTCTCCCTGGTATCATGTGACTCCATAGTGTTGCAAGGTCTCAGGTGTGAAAGGGGAACAGGTATGTTAAATTTGGTGTTATCTCTCTCACTCACTCATACTGGTCACTGGAAGTTCAACTTGGCACCTCATAGCAATGAATTCTCTAAGGATCTGAAAACATGAATTGTTGCTATACATAAAGATGGCCTAGGCTATAAGAAAATTGCCAATATACCATACAGTGGTTTAACAGGACTGGTTCCACTCAGAACAGGCCTTGTCATGGTTGACCAAAGAAATTGAATCCCCGTGCTCATTGTCATATCCAGAGGTTGGCTTTGGGAAATAGATGTCTGAGTGCTGCCAGGATTGCTGCAGACGTTGAAGGTGGTGGGGAGAGATCAGCCTGTCAGTGCTCAGACCATATGCCGTATGCTGTCCTGTGGTCCACTGTGACCAAGACAAACTTATTTAGTTCAGATGGTGTCAAGGGTGTGTGGTGGCAACCAGGTGAGGAGTACAAAGACAAGTGTGTCTTGCCTACAGTCAAGCATGGTAGTAGGAATGTCATGATCTGGGGCTGTACAAGTGCTGCCAGCACCAGGGAGCTCCAGTTCATTGAGGGTAACATGAATGCCAACATGTACTGTGACATACTAAAGCAGAGCATGATCCCCTCCCTTCAGAGACTCGGTTGCAGGTGACAACCTCAAACATACCTCCAAAATGACCACTGCCTTGCTAAAGAAGCTGAGGGTAAAGGTGATGGACTAGCCAAGCATATCTCCAGAACTAAACCCTATTGAGTCTCTGTGGGGCATCCTGAAACAGAAGGTAGAGATGTGCAAGGTCTTTAACATCCACCAGATCTTTGATATCATCACAGAGGAGGACTAGAAGACTCCAGTAGCAACCTGTGAAGCTCTGGTGAACTCTATGCCCAAGAGGGTTAAGGCAGTGCTGGAAAATAATATTGGCCTCACAAAATATTGACACTTTGGGCCCAATTTGGACATTATCACTTAGGGGTGTACTCATTTTGTTGCCAAGGGTTTAGACATTAATGTTTGTGTGTTGCATTATTTTGAGACAACAGCACATTTACATTGTTATACAAGCTGTATACTCATTATTTTACATTATAGCCAAATGTCATTTATTCAGTGTTGTCACATGAAAAGATATACTTAAATATTTACAAAATGTGAGGGGGTGAACTCACTTCTGAGAGATACTCCGTGTGTGTGTTTGTGTGTGTGTGTGTGTATACAAGTATAGTTCCAAAGATTAATTCAGGAAAAAAAACCTTCTAAACACTTCTTAGCTTAGTGCTTTCAGTTCACCACCTCTTATTTTGAATGAATTGTAATTTTGGCTAGGAATGTAACCCAGCTGTATAATTTTGTGTCAATCTCTCCGTCTCTGTCTCTCTCAACCTTAGGAAAACAAAATACATGCCATTGTGAAAGAGAATAAAGTGTTACGATGACTGAAATTAGGTTTGTTCTGAATTTCACACTTATAATTGGGGATAAATTTCTTCTGTCTGGAAAAAAGTTTTATTGTGGCATACGAGGTATATCTTCCAGCATAGTTATCATACATTCTGTATCCTAGAGTGATGTTCAGTAAGAAGTGAGGGGTTTCATTCAGTGGTGGGATTCAAAAAATTTTACTACTGGTTTGAAGAAAGCAGCAGCCCTGAAACATCCATCCGTCCTCCCTTTTGGAGCCCATGGGTGATGGCGGCAGCGGGGCTTTGAGAAGCAGCCCAGTGAGAGTCTCCACCTTCCCTTTCAGAGCACATCGGAAGGATGTTCCTCCCATGTGGAGTTAGCTCCTGCACAACCCCACCTCCCAGAAGAGCAGCAAGGTGGGGAGGAAGGAACACTGTTTATTTTTGGATTTTACTTATAAAATAGGACAATTGTAATCTTTTTTTCAAAAAAACCTTGTTTTTATCAATATTGTGCAGTTAGGACACTGGCTTGACAAGCCTATGTTTGAGATCCAAGTGCTGCCATGGGGTGGGATGAGCTCTCATCCTCCCCTCTAGCTCTTGCCATGGACATGAAAGGAATCCCCAACTGGGCATCCCTCAGGCAACGGTAATGTTACTGACTAATTCTTTCAATCCAGAAATGCCTCATTCCTTCCAAGGCAAATGTGATGCAATTAGTCAGTGGTGGAATTAAAGAGACTTCCTCTTGTTGAAACTATCATTGAACAGTGTAAGGTCATACGTTATCTGAAGCAGAACTGATAATATCAACTGATATTACTCTAATTTTTTTCTAGTTAAATAAGTATCTCAAGTATATTTTCAAATATTTACTTATTTAGAATAGCAATAATATAGTATATCCTCAACCTATTTATTAATGAAAAATAAGAACAATCTTACATAAAAGGAATAATCAATACAAGTAGCAATAATAATGGTCATCATTCCTCCTAGATGGTCATCAAGTTCAACAAGAGCCCATTTGAATGGCAGGTGTTGAAACAGATATTAAAATCCAGGTGCCAAAGAGCCAAGTGAAATATCCTAGGTCTCCAATGGAAACATCTCTGTGTTATGGGATGTTTATATACAAGCCATACTATGCAGTTCATTTCACTCTTAGGGGAGTGGTGGGACATTATATAATGACATCTATTGAAGATCTTACTACTGTATATAAGGCAGAATCATGTTGGATAAAGCATGGCTTCAGTTGGTAGTTATGGCATGATGGGCTCCAGAACTTTAAGCTGAGACAGGTAGCCTATTGCAGATTAACCCAAGAAACATAAAATAGATATTATATTGTAATAGGCCCTGTTTACTTATCTACTAACTATGTCAAATAGTTGTGTTATTAATACCACTTCTTCAACCTCCTGACTCAATCCCACATTGTTTTTTCCTCCATAAATTAATAATTTCCCCATTTTAATACTTTCAGAATATCTGTGAATATCTGTTGGAGAGGAATCAGAATTAGAAACAAAATGGAACATCATACTAAGTGATGCCTGGTCCAAAGGAAACTACTCTTTCCATTAGAAAGGGCTCAAGAATTTAGTGATTTATTTTTCAACAGAAGCACTTGAATTTGACTTGATAATTATGAGAAATTAACATAACTTTGACAGAAATGGTGTCCCATGCTTACATGAAAAAAATGGACAGACACTGGCCACCATATTCTTGACCTGTTGCAATTTACATGATAATAATATATCTGGAAGGCTTCCTGTATGAGATTATGAAGACTGACACTTTCTGAAGAAATTGAGAGATATCACAACTGAGAACACCAACTGGAAGACCGATTCTGGTTTGGGCAATATCCTTGGATCAAAGGAAGATTGTGAGATAACCCTTATGTATTCCATATGGGAGTTCCTTGTTAGTAACTTCAATTACAGTAACTTACCTGACAAGTATCCCATAAATGAATAAGAATGGCCAGGAAAAATTTCTCCCAAAAGCAACTTGTTTATAAATTAGTGATCACTGTGGTTATCTAAATGTTCATAGATCTAGTGTTTTTAAAGATACCAAATTGCATACTTGGTTGTTTAGAAAAAAATATACCCCTAATGGAGAAGATTGCCCCTGAAAATGATGGAAATGAGACATAGGTCAAGGAGTCATAGAATAAAGAATAATAGAGTTGGAAGAGACTTCAGAGATCTTTTAGTCCAACCCCCTGCCCTAGCAGGAGACCCTATATCACTACAGGCAGATGATTGTGCAGTCTCTTTTTGAAAGCCATCAGTGATGAACCATCCACAACTTCTTTTTTTAAATTATTTTTAAAAACAAAAATACACATACAGAACATAAAAACATAAAACCATTTTCTATTTTATATACATACACTGTATCAGTTGGTTACATATCTTTTGTGCTATCCTTTTATAGTCATTTACTCACAATTTATATCAGTCTTCACACTGTCGAACTAACATGCTTATACATTTATCAATTATTAATCATCCATGATTAAACTATTTATTCCATCATTTTATACAAGATGTTCCAAGTTTTATCTTAAAATTTGT
>NW_020770598.1:0-21022 GCF_900518735.1 Pseudonaja textilis
AGATAGTATGCAGAAGTCGAAGAAAATGATATCTGTATGTTTCAGAACGGGGAACTGTTGAATGACTGGGGTTCCTGTAGTTCCCTCCCCTTTCAATAAATATTGTTAAGAGATCTCTTTAAAATTCAGAGGAATTCAGCTGTTCAGCAACAGCTATTGAACATGACACCTTATAAAAAATGATTGATGCAGTTGTTCCTACTGACAGCAGCTAAACATGTGGCTGGGTGTAAGAGAATGAGTAGGAAAAGAGGTCAGGAGGAAGCTTTGGGAACCAAACACCAGCCTGGTTGCCTGATCCTCTCCCTAAAAATGCCAGAATGTTGTGAAATGCCATGTTTGACTGGCACTCAGCTGGGGAGGTAAATCTTCACCCCTCTTTTATGAGTCTTTCTTGATTTCCTGATAAAACCTCCTTTGCAGAAAGAATTCAGCTGAATAGCTGGCTGGGATTTCAGTTTGGGATTGTATGTACTTCACAGCAAAAAAAAAAAGTAAATAAAAAAATTAAGTGTGTACAGAAATTTCCACTGTATATATATTTTTTCTTTCATCAACCAGAGAAATAAAATAGCTGTTTTCAGGCTTTTTAATTTTCCACTCTACAATTTGTACCTAAAGCATTTCTCTGCTTCTCCTCCAAGCCTGTCTCGTCTGTGAAGGGCTGGAGAAGATGTCCAGAGAAAGGGGACCTTGGGACTCTTCCCAGGAGGAAGTTGCAGGGATCCTGTCTCAAGGTAGCTGCATCATTGACCAGGTCACAAACCTCCAATGCTGCATAATGTTCATCCAGGTCGAAGAAGGAGCTGAATAAGTGGGGGGAACTTCCAGGTTTCTAGGAAGAGGCACCCATGGAAGCTGCTCTGCTCTCCAACCACAGAGATTGCTGATCAATTGGGAATCAATTTTTATGTCTCATAAAGGCTCCTAACTGCAAATAGGATCCCTTTGCAAATGCCATTTTAAGGAGATAAGAAAAGCTCTGGTGGATCAGAAGAAGGTCAGTCTAAGATTCAAACAATCCCTCTGGTTCTCCCACAACCAGTAGAAGAAGGCAAAGACTTGTGGCTTTGTGCCACAGGGAAGAGGCGTTTATCCAGAGGTGGTATTCAGTAGGTTCTGACCAATTCTGGAGAACCGGTAGTGGAAATTTTGAGTGGTTTGGCGAACTGGCAAATACCACCTCTGACTGGCCTCGCCCCCATCTATACTCTGCCTCCCACTGAGTCCCAGCTGATTGGCTGGGTCTCCTTTGGTTGGCCTGCTCAGGAGAACGGAGCTGGAAAGCAGGTTAGCAGGGAGAGGTAGGAATGGGCTTTTGAAGTAACTTTCCCCTGCCACTCCCAACAAGCCACTCCGAACAAACCACACCCACAGAACCAGTTGTAAAAAAATGTGAATGCCACTATAGCGATTATTCCACAATTTCACTTTCCTCCATCACTACCCACAACATTGGACACTCAGTCATCTCACACTCTAGGAATCTCCAATTTTAGTATCTCACATTAATCTGAGAAAAAGTGTCCACCCCAATTCAATAAGAACTAAGGCAGAGGAACTCAAGAGTCTCCTGGTGATCCACTCAAAGTCCCCCAGGAAGTTTTCTTGCCTGTGGGAGTATTAGAACTCAGAGCCTCCTGGACCTTGGCCCATACAACCAACAATAATGGGTCATAGATCCTAAATGAATTATCGTCAGGAAGCTCACTCAAATTGACCGCAATTTATGCCAAAGAAAAAATTGGGCTGTGCACTTGCCAGAAGATGGGTAGGCTCCATAAACAATGCCATTGTTTCATTTGAGGTATGAAAGCGAAGATGGAAGGTTCTAGAAACACCGTTTTACAGGATGCACCTTCTTTACGCCTGACTGCCCCTGTTTTTCTTTGTACAACACTTGAGCTAAGGAATCTCTGAAACATTGTCTTGGGTTTAGGTACAGGGGCTACAGGAGAAGTCTCCCATCCTAAAACGTATCCTGATCCCTTTCTATTTTGAGTATGTCATGGTGGGTGTGTCCCTATTCTTGGGAAGGGGACATATTGTGTGGGTATGTTTGCTGTATATATTGACAACACACAAGTTTTAGGGGAACCTTTGAAAGTGAGCTCAGTCTGCTCCTAAACTGTGAGCCCTTTCTGACCATCACAACACTAGAAGGACATCCAGATATACACAAAGCCTTGTTTTTCTATGCTTCAAGTATGGACATCCATCTTGTCATTGGTCCACTCATATTTTATCTTTTTGGAATGTGCAGTAAGTGGGAACACATACTAAATCTCACACGTGGTCATTTTGCCATCCTAGGTCCTTCTGCTTTTTTCTATCAGCTGCCTCTTGTCTTTCCCACTTACTCCTTGGTTAGCTCCAAAGACCACAAAGCTAGAACTTCTTGGACAAATCCATCACTTGTTTGTGCCAAGAACAATCCAAGTTCACTTGCCCAATTTTCATGGTCCAACTCTGCCCTTTTCATCCCAGTTTCACGGTGGGAAACACCCATTCAGCAAAGAGATGCAATGGTGTAGCCATTGGATGCATGGGAGGCCTCGGCGTGCGACTCTGGCAGAGGGCTTTGAGCAACCTTCCCATCCCAACCTTCCCAAGGAAATGGGGGGCCTCAGCATGCCTTGGGAGGGTGGGGGTGTTGCTCAATACCCACGTGTGGTGTGGAAGCCATCCTGGCTCTCGGAGTCTCATATGAGACCTCACAAAACACCACCATTCCCAACTATATCCTGGCTTAACTCACCCAGGGATATCGGGCAGGCATCGGTGGAAAGCAGGTTACCAATGGTGGGCGAGATGAGGAATAATTTGGTGGGTGGGAAGTGGGCAGGCAGGAAGGGGTGGGGGGTGCAATTTACCGGTTCTTTGAACTGCGCAGACTCATAACTACTGGTTCTATAGAACTGGTCTGAACCAGTAGAACCCCACCCCTCAACCCAGATGGCAGTCTCCCCCTATTCCCCCACCCCTCTGAGATGGGTCAGATGGTTCCAGTCCCACAGGTACCCTTCCACCAAGGTAAATACGGATCAAAGCCATGCACGATCGTGATCTCTGATCCGTCTTCGATGGAAACACCTCCGGAGGTTCTAACTCTAGTGTCTTCTAATGACAATCAGCACCCTTGATCTCTGCCCAAGGTTAAGAGTAGGTGTCAGCCTTCAAGATCTACTGCTTTGCATCTTTTGGTTGCCATAAGTAACAGGGGGAGGAGGGGGGAATTGTCTGGGAAGAGAGCTGGAGGTGTTACTCTTGTGTTGTGTAAATGAGGGGGGGAGTATAAATTCCTGCTTTTATGTTTCTATTTCTCGCTTAGCTTTCTTTTCTCTGCGCAGCTGCAAATATTTATCAAAATATGCCAAGGTCAATGGACAGAGGCCTCATCACCACCTGAAGATGTCCACATGATCATATCCAGAACTTTTAATTGGAAGAATCTTTTGAACTTTGGGGGGGGGGGAACAATTCCATCACTTTGTATATGTGATCTGCGCGCCTAATTTCTCAGATACAGAATCTTACCTGATGCAAACATTTCATTTTTCAGTAAAAGAATTCTTTTCTCTAATCTATTGAGTCTAAGTATTTCTTTCTTGGACTTTGAATGGAGCACCACCTGACATTATTTTGAATCTCATCACCAGCCCACCCGGAGGAAATATCCAGTTTTCTTCTGAGGGGGTGTGATATCATGTTATCTCCAGCTAGTGATCAGGAGGATCTAGGAGCTGTGGGGGGGCAATCGTTGCTGATACCGGAGGTGCCAGCAGCTGAATTGCTAGCCGACCTTACTCTGGAAGAGGTTCCAGCTGAGAAGCCCAGATGGTCGTTGGGTGTTGCCTGGGGGGATCCTGAAGAGCCCCCCCTCCTGGAATCACCATTTCCCAACGGTGTGGGAGAGAGGAGCCATGGCAAGAGATGGAGAAGAGATAATTGTTACTGGATCAAGGCAGGCAGCTCCTCAATGAAGCTTTCGGACAGCCCCACGTCGTTCCAAGGTATGAAGGGGAAGGGGGAGCAAGTTCAGCCAGAGGCAGCCAAGCTGCCCCCCCCTCCCATAATTCAGCCTGCGCCAACACAGCAGCCAGCTGCAGCCCTGGGGCCCCCAGTGGGAGGTGTGATCCCTAGAAGATGCAGAATCCTCAAGCTGCCTCCATTAGAAGTGAAATTTGGGGGAAATCCCTAAGACTTGGGTTTCTTCCTAGCACAAGTTTGGAGCTATATGGAAGAATATGGGGAAGAGTTCACCTCAGAAGCAGCCAAAGTGAGATGTGTTACCAGGTCCCTGGAGGGAATAGCTGCAGAGTGGATGGTGACTTTGTATAATGATAACTCCCCCCAACTGCTGAACTATAACGTATTCATGACTGCGCTGTGGGCAAGATTTGAGGACCCACTAGCAGAGTGAAAGGCCAGGATCAGGATGAAAACCATAAATCAGGATGAAAACCATAAATCAGGATGAAAACCATAAGGGACCCCAATGATTTGCAGCTGTGGTACTTGCTGGCAGAAGAAGTGGAAATAGATTTGACTCAAAGCAGATGCAGCGGGGGCTCTGGATGGAGCAAGACCTCCCCCCCCCCACACTTCCAAGAGGCTCCTAAGCCTCCGAAGGGAGGAGTGATGGCAAGACCCAAATCCACTGCCTTTTTTCAATGTGGGAAGGAGGACCACCAGATTGCGGACTGCAGGGTCAAGCTGGATCCAAAGTGGGCACAGAGAGGAGGGAGGAAACCTGAAAATCCCCCAGCCAAGCCTCGTGAAACTGCGCTAAAGATGGGGGAGGTTGTAGAGGTCGCCCCTCCGGCAGGAGAGGAGCTGGGACCTCCGACCTTCCTTGAAGAGAGTGAATCCGACTCGGAAGATGACTTCCTGGTAAGTCCAAATAAGGGCCCCATGACCATTCCAGTAAAATTAAGGGTACCCACTTCAGGGACTGAAGGGGAGATGTTAGCCTTGCTAGAGTCTGGGTGCACGAGATGTGTAATCAACATTAAAGTAGTTGAGGAGATGGGCATCAGACTGAGAACTTTAGAAATGCCCATATCCTTTTGCCAATTGGATAGATCAGTGGTGGGGGGTTGCCCTGCATGCTTCATAATGGAACCCCTAGAGATGACCATGGGGGAGCATAAAGAGACTTTGTGTTTTATTGTGGCCCCTGGAATGGAGCAACCGCTAATACTAGGATTGCCCTGGCTCCGCAAGTGGAATCCCCATGTGAACTGGAGGAAAAGGTCGTTGCACATACGCACCAATCAGTGACTGGAAGGGGAGGGGCGATCCCAGCAGAAGCTTCTGAATCCAGTTGAGCTAGCCTCCACAGGTACTGAAAACTTGGAGGGGGAGGAAAAAATTCCGAGAGAATATTGGGACTTAAAAAAAGTGTTCAGCGATGAGCTTCCCCCTCATCGGTCAACAGATTTCCAGAACCTTTAATCTCCGCCTTCATTCCTCAAATGAAACAATGGCATTGTTTATGGAGCCTACCCATCTTCTGGGAGACGCACAGCCTAATTTTTTTGCATGAATTGCTGATCAATTTGAGTGAGCTTCCTGACAATAATTGATTTAGGACTTGTTGGTTGTATCGCCCAAGATTCGGGAGGCTTTGAGTTCTAATCCTCCCCCAGGCAGGAAAACTTCCTGGGGGACTTTGAGCGGATCACAAGCAGACTTTTGAATTCCAGTCCCGCCTTAACTCTTATTGAATTTGAGGTGGGAAATTTGGAAACATTTTCTCAGATTAATGTGAGATACTAAAATTGGAGATTCCTAGAGTGAGAGATGGCTGAGTGTCCAATATTGTGGAGGAAATGAAATTGTGGGATAATCACTGCGGTGGCATTCACATTTTTTTACAACTGGTTCTGTGGCTGTGGCTTGGTGGGTGTGGCTTTGTGGGCATGGCAGTGGAAAGTTACTTCAAAAGCCCATTCCTACCTCTCCCGACTAACCTGCTTTCCAGCTCCATTCTCCTGAGCAGGGCAACCAATCCAGCCAATCAGCTGGGACTCAGTGGGAGGCAGAGAAGAGATGGGGCGAGGCCAGTCAGAGGTGGTATTTGCCAGTTCTCTGAACCATTCAAAATTTCCACTACCAGTTCTCCACAACTGGTCAAAACCTACTGAATTCCACCTCTGGATAAACGCCTCTTCAATGTGACACAAAGCCACAAGTCTCTGCCTTCTTCTCCTTCTTGTGCAAGAACCAGAGGGATTTGTGTGAATCTTAGACTGACTTTCTGATCCAACAGAGCTTTTCTTATCTCCTTAAAATGGCATTTGCAAAGGGATCCTATTCACAGTTACGAACCATGATGAGACATAAACATTGATTCCCAATAGATCAGCAATCTCTGTGATTGGAGAGCAAAGCAGCTTCCATGAAACCCAGATTCCTAGAAACCTAGTTTCCTAGAAATCTAGAAGTCCCCCCCACTTATTCAGCCCCTTCTTGGACCTGGATGAACATTATGCAGCATTGGAGGTTTGTGACCTGGTCGATGATGTGGCTGCCTTGAGACAGGATCCCTGCAACCTCCTCCTGGGAAGAGTCCCAAGGTCCCCTTTCTCTGGACATCTTCTCCAGCTCTTCACAGATGAGACAGGCTTGGAGGAGGAGCAGAGAAATGCTTTAGGTACAAATTGTAGTGTGGAAAATTAAAGAGCCTGAAAATGGCTATTTTATTTCTCTGGTTGATGAAAGAAAAAAATAAACAGTGGAAATGTCTTTACACACTTAATTTTCTTATTTAGTTTTTTTTTTTTTTTTTTGCTGTAAAGTACATACAATCCCAAACTGAAATCCCAGACAGCTGTTCTGCTGAATTCTTTCTGCATAGGAGCTTTTATCAGGAAATCAAGAAAGACTCATATAAGAGGGATGAAGATTTACCTCCTCAGCTGGGAGCCAGTCAAGCATGGAATTTCACATCATTCTGGCATTTTTAGGGAGAGGATCGGGCAACCAGGCTGGAGTTTGGTTCCCACAGCTTCCTCCTGATCTCTTTTCCTACACATTCTCTCACCACCCACCCACATGTTTAGCTGCTGTCACTGGGAACAAGTGCGTCAATCGTTTTTATAAGGTATCATGTTCAGTAGCTGTTGCTGAACAGCTGAATTCCTCTGAATTTTAAAGAGATCTCTTTAGCAATATTTATTGAGATGGGAGGGAACTGCAAGAATTCCAGTCGTTCAACAATTCCCCATTTTGTAACATATAGGTATCATTTTCTTTGACTCCTGCATACTATCAAAATGGAAATGTAATAAAAGAAACATTAACAATTCTTCCACTATCATAATGATGTTATATCTCATGTTTTTACATTTGTTCTGGCTGTGAGATGCTCCTTTGTGTTCAGCTCTGGCTTCAGAATTATAATGTAGCACTTGGGCATGAAGATGCAGCCCAGCAGACCAGCATTGGAGGCCAGGATGGAGAAGACCTGCACAGCCACCATGTGTTTCCCTTTGGTGCTGAGGTAGCTGGGCACAAAACTCACCCAGACACTGCAGAAGACCAGCATGCTGAAAGTGATCAACTTGGCTTCGTTGAAGGCCCCAGGCAGATTCCTGGCCAGGAAAGCCACCGTGAAGCAGACGGCAGCCAGGAAGCCCATGTAGCTGAGGGTGACGTAGAACATGACAACAGCCCCTTGGTTGCATTGCAGGATGATTTCTCCAGGCTGGGAGTGGAGGTCAGAATCAGGGAAGGGGGGAGAAACTCCCAGCCAGATGGAGCAGATGATAACTTGGACACCAGAAGAAGACAGGATGATGGAGTTGGCCAAGCTCTTCCCCAACCATCTCTTTGCTCGGTTTCCTGGTTTTGTGGCCAGGAAAGCCAGCACCACCATGATGGTTTTGGCCAAGAGGGAAGAAACAGCAACTGAGAAGATGATGCTGAAGACCATTTGTTGGAGAAGGCAGGTGGCTTTCCTTGGTTGACCAATGAAGAGAGAAGAAGACAAGAAGCAAAGCAGGAGGGAGACCAGGAGGATGTAGGAGAGGTCCCGGTTGTTGGCTTTGACAAGGGGAGTTTCTCGGTATTGAATGAAGATGATTAAAACAAGGCCTGTGGTTAGGAACAAGAATAGGGCAAAAGAAACCAGGATGATGCCCAGAAGTTCTTCATAAGACAGGAAGGTTATCACTTTGGGGATACATTGGACTCTTTCTTTATTTGGAAATTTGTCATCCGGACATTGGGTGCATTTTTCTGTATCTGAGAGAAAAAAAAACAACAACCCCATATTTCTTTGTCCTTTGCATTTCAAAATATATTGTACAATCTTTGGGAACAAGTGATTATCAGGAGCATTTTCTGGGATGGATTTCTTAATATCGCCAGAGTCAAAAAAATAAGTGTATCACTTTTTTAAAAAAGATAGCTACAGTATATTTTTGATAGGCTATGAAATTGAGGGAAGCTTTGGACTTGAAAGATTTCCTTTGTAATGTTCAGAATATTCATAGGAACTTCCATTACTAAAGGAAAATAATGAACCAATTAATCTTTCTAGAGAAACTTATGTGCAGGATGGCAATTCTTGTCATACTTGCCTCAGAGGTGGCTGGCAGATCAAGTGACTGTTGCAAATAATTTGGAATGGCCATTGGAGAAGTGGGTGCAGACACATACAAGCATAACTATCCATGCCACCATATTGTGTATCTCATACATCAGTAACACCTTTTCAGTGTTCCTCAAAGGGAACCCATGTAGACTGCATTGCAGTCCTCCTTTCAGGAGGTGGACCTAAAACCATTCCTCATGTTTCAAAGAACTCAGGTGTTCCTAGAGAAGTAAATGTGGAAGGAAGGACACATCCACCCTAAAAAGAATAAATATTTTTTCTGGCAGTAGTAAAGCTTGTCCAATCTGCTACAGCCACCTCTCTCTATCCAGCCCTTCCTTCACAGTCTTTTTGCTCTTCTGTTTAGATAAGAAATGAGGCATTTCGGAAATAAACCAGAAACCAATTAAGCTTAAAAGTGTGTTTTAATTCACACTTTCATGACAATACTCTGGATGGATCCAGTTCCACCAGGCCTCCCATTTTCCTTTGGTGTCACCCACCTTTCTGAATGGAGAAGGTCCCCTCCGGACAAGGAACACAGTCGTAACAGCAAACTGGCTCTCCTTCTCGAGCCCTCTTGACAAACCCAGGACGACAACTTTCCACACATTCAGACTGAGGAAAGGACTGAGCAGGAAAAAAACAAGATTGCCGAAGGAAATGTGTTAGGACTCTCCGTCCATGGAAAATGGACGTAAAAATGGATATTAGACAATATATTAGATATTAGCATCTGGTCTTCACTTAAGTAAATATAAAATCTCTCACTATTTCCAAACGGTTGGAGATATAACTTCTGGAAGATTTTTCCTTTAGTTCCTCTCTTTTGCTTTTAGCATCTCACATTGCCAAAAAAAAAAGGACTTTATTAAATAGAAAAGTCTGGAGAGATGGAACCAGGGGTGGGATTGTACTGGTACTATCCAGTCCTATAGAACCGGTTGTTATGATTCTGTGCAGTTCGGAGAACCGGCAAATCGCACCACTAACTGGCCCCTCCCCTCTCTGCCCGCCCCTTCCCTCCATGCCCTGTCAGTTCTTTGTGTGTGTGTGTGTAAATTTTATTTGAGTTTTCACAAAGAGAAAAACAATACAAATAAAACATCTTTTTTGAAAGTAGCGTAATCCCGGGTTACATTCTTTGTACAGACACAAATTCAGGTTCATGCTCATTTTTATACTCTATTCCATATCTTATTACTATTTTACATTTTCTGCATGGCTTCTCCCCTCTTTTAATTTTCTCAATTTTATTGTAATTATCTCATCTCAATTCAAATCATTGTATTTATATTTTTGTCTGTCCTGTTTCAATTAACTATTATCTTTTCTCATTAAACAAAATTTCTCCTGTAGTTACTGATTGGAGTATGACGCCTTTATATCTTTTCCCTAAAGTTGTAACATTCAATATAATACATAACTTCCATTCAGATTCTGCTTGGTACGTTCTTAAAATACACACTGTATTCTTAAAAAAAGAAAAAATATATAAAGGTATATAATTAAAACAACATATTCCATTCCTATTCAATTCTATCATTAATATTAATATTCATTAAAATCTTAACTTCTTTAACATTACTTTTCAATTAAGTATCATACTTCTATAGGAACAATTATAAGCTTTCCATAATTAATTCCTATTCTTATCGTGCATGCATGGCATCACCTGCAGCCTGCTTTTGCCCACTCACCAGGCCAGCCATTGCTGCATGCCTTCCGCTGTGGCCCTGCCTGATTTCCCTGGGAGAGTGAGGTTCTGAAAGCTCCAGGGCCCAGACACCTACCAGCCAATACCAGTCACCTTTACCCCCCATCCCACTTGCCTTTTGCTGCTGCCACCCACCACCCTAACCCCCAGAAGTGAGGCAGAGGTATGGGGGAGGGAGACCAGAGAGTATGGCCCATTTGCCTACCATCCCTTCCCTCTCCCACACGCAGCCCCTTTGTTGGACCCAGAATAATCACCCCTGGTTGGCCCTGCCACGCCCACCCGGTTGCACCCATGTAGGGAACAGGCGTTGTCATTTTGAAGTTGAGGGAGAATTTGGGGAAGGAGGTGGAGGGTGCTGCAGTGGCTGGTACAGGAGCACCATTGAGAAGCAAGAAAGTGGCCTTCTAGTGGTCCGACCTGGTGTTCAGGCTGGAGGCGGGCCACGGAAAGTCAGAGCACCGAGGGAAAGGGGGATTACCAGGGGGAGCTGCCCTCTCCTAGAAGAATTGGGACCATTGGGGTAGTCCTAGGAATTGGGTGAATCGAGCCACAGCTCCTTGCCTTCTTAGCTCAGGGAATGGCCGCTTTCTGCAGGAGGGGGACTGCAGAGGGGGCAGGTCTACCCGAGTGACTCCTCCGGTGTCTTCGCCAGATTATTTGGACACATAGAAGTGAGCACAGTTAAAGGCACTGCTGTTGCATGTGAGCTCAGGCCTCAATCCACAGCTCCGTAAAGCCAACACCAAAGAATTGGTCAATCAGATGAACCTGTGGTGCAATGCCCACTCGGATCTCAGCCGCTCCAGGCGGTCCGACCTCAAAGCCCTTTAGAAGCCGCCATTCCCAGGCTTCTCCTCACCTGTGCTTGGTCGCCCCCTCTTCACCTTGCTGAAGCGGCTGGCCCTGACCCTCACCCTCCCCTCCCTCGCCTGGCTTAAGAAGGCGTAAGTTTTTTCTTGGTCGAACTGGGACCTTAAGGACATATTTAACACCTGGGAAAGTAATGACTTGGAAGCTATAATGATTGATGTTTTCAGCTGCAAAGAAAAGTGATGAAAAGGGGAAGTTACTCTCCCTCCCTTATGGAATTAACAAATGGACAAGGGAAACCAGCCTTTTGATAGAAGGTAAAACCTAAACTCCTTTGTTATAAGTGGGAAGGGAGAGGCTTGGGAAAAAAATTTTTTTACTCTAAGATTTTGCTGGAGGAGATGCCTTGAAGATAAAGAGAATAGAAATTAATTCTAAAAAAGATTTAAAGCACAGATTGGACATTTTTTCTTTCCCTAATTTGACTTCACCTCTAGAAGAGAAATTGTAAAAAGAAGAAGCTTGTACTCTGCCTGGACTGTTTGATGACTGTGGGATTTTGGGACTTTTGGGAACTGTTTTAAGTTTGGAAATAATTGATTGGCTTAATAATAAGAAGAGGATGGAGAAAGAGAAGAAGAAACAGTTCAAAATGGCTCTATCTCTTGATGAACTAAAAAAACAATATTTAAAAATAAGGAAAGAAGGCAAAGATGTTATGGGAGAAGCCCTTTGTTTCCTAGATATGGCCCTTGTCATGTGTCAGCAAATTAAACAACAGCTGGAAGAAGCTGAGGAAGAAGAAGCCATTTTTAATGAACTAAACGGTGTGACTAAGAAAGAAAGGAGAAAGAGAGGAGCGAAAAGGAAGGACTTAAGAAATAAAAAAATATTTATGAAAGAGAAAAAGAAGATGCAAAAACAACAGAATGCTAGAAAGCAAAAGGAAAGAGGAATGCAACAGAAAGGGGAAAGCAAGAAGGCAGAGGTTTGGAGAGGAGGGGGTAAAAAGTTTAGGCGGGTTAAGAAGGAAAGGGAAAAGGGGGAAAAATGTTACAAAGGTATAAAACAAGATGGAGAAAAGAAAAAATTTTTTAGGGATAATGGGTAATATGTTATGTCTCCTCTTGGAAATTCAAATGAACAAACAGAAAGCAGCCATTTCACAATCAAATCAAACTGAAGGAAATAACAAGATAACGGCTGGCAGAAACTGTTAGGACTCCCCTTTGAAATTCAAACAAACATAGAGCTCTTTGCAGTAACGTCCTCATTTAAAATAGTCATTTTGTTCCTGGCAAAAGGCACCAGCTCAGCTGTGTCCTTTTATACCCATTAAGGCAACGTGCTAATTAACTGGCTTGCCCTTCAGATTAACGTTTCCTGGTTCTGACGTCAATCCACGATCTAACAGTCATCAGAGTCAAAACTCCCAACAGGACCGATCCTTCCAATCACAACACTAATATATGGGTTTTTTTTAAAAAAAGGGGGGGATTCTGCAAAGTACACATGAGTATTGTAATAGTGGTATTTGTATTATAAGTAGATAATCAAAAAAATTTAAGATTTAATAAAAGACTAAAATATCAAGGTATAACTTTAAAAGGTTTAATAATGAATGATAATAAGTTTTAATAAAATACTAAAGGGAATGTTTAAAATATTAGTTTGAATATAGAGTTTAATGGATTAATGTGTTGATTGTTATGGATTTATTATTGTAGTATTGGTTTTTGAAATAGTAGAATGTACTAAGCAGAATCTGATTGGGATTTAGGTGTTATTTTAAATTTTAACTTAGGGGAATGATAGAAAGGCATCATACTCTGATTAGTGATTCCAGGGGAAACTATTCTTTTTTAAATTGGAAATGAGACAGATGTAAATGGAGAAATGGACAAAAGATATAAAAATACTTTTCTTTAAAGCAAGATTAAATATATAAAACAGAATTAAGATGAGGCAAAAGTGGAGAGGAGTTATATAATAGATATAGAATGGTAAACAAGATAGGTAATGGTATATAAGAAGAGCATGAATTCAATTGAAGTCCATACAAAAAGAGGTAATCTGGGGCCAAGTTACTTTCTAGAAGAAAGTTTTATGTTTTTATGTCTATGTTTTATGTGTGTGTGTTTAATTAAGAATTAAATAATAAATAATAAAATCTCGGAGGAAGACTACATGAGAATAATTATAAACAAGCCAGAGGAAAATATAAATGTGATGATTGAATAGCAGATAAATTAGAAAGGAAATATGATTGAATAATGATTAAAGAGAAACAATATGGAATTTGGTAAAGGGAATTTACGTGTTTATATGGAAATGGGATAAATTATAAGTACGTGATATAAAACAATATGTTACCTGCCTTGTAAAGATCTACAATGGAAAGAGGTTTTATGTTTTTAATGTTTAATGATGTTTTGTTTTGTTTGTTTGTTTGTAAAATCAATAAAACTTGTTTAAAAAAAAAAGAAGGTGAGGGTGATGGTGGGGGATAGTGAAGCGGCCGGGTCCCTATCTTCCCGACTCTCTTTCCCACTCTGTGTGTGTGTGTGTGTGTGTGTGTGTGTGTGTGTGTGTGTGTCTCCCTGAAAGCTGTGGCATGGCCAAGTCAGCAAGCTCTCCTTGGCGCTCTTCATTACTTCTTTCATTTCTTCTTTTTGGAATCCAGACTGGCTGAACCATGGTGGAAGCATCCCTTTGGGTGACCCTCCTCCTCCCTCTCCTCCTCTTCTCATAACCGGCAATTGTGGCAGGGCCGGGAGGATGCATGCGCATGGGGAAATGCTCCTCAAACAAATGCCAAAGCACAGAAAAACCTAGTATGGGGTGGGTAGCTGCTCACTTGAGGAGTGAGCGTCTCCCCACACAAGTGCACCCTCCTGATCCATCCACAGCTGCCGGGTGCGAGAGGAGGAGGAAGAGGAGGAGGAGGAGAAGGAGGGTTGTCCAAATGGACGCTTCCACCGCGGTCTGGCAATTGTTGTTCAGCCAGTCTGGATTCGAAAAAGAAGAAATGAAAGAAGTAATGAAGAGCGCCAGGGAGAGCTTGCTGGCTTGGCCATGCCGTGGCTTTCAGGGAGACACACACACACACAGAGTGGGGGAGAGAGAGGGGAAGATAGGGACCCGGCCACTTTGCTATCCCCCATTATCACCCTTACCTTCTCTCACTGCTCCATTTTGTCAACCATCTATGGTTTAGTATCTCCTTCAAACTGGTGAGAAACCCACAAGGGCTGGAGAATGTGTCACTAAGGCACATTTTGTTTGTTTGCTCCTTGTGCCTAAACTAGCAAAGGAAAAAGGGAATTCTGTTGACTGGGGCCTGAATTCAGATGAATTTGAATCATGATTGGGTGGAGGTCCTTTTGGTCCCATTGGGAGAGAAGCTTCATCCTGCTTGGGGAAAAGTGTCCCCTGAAGGTGCCAATGTCAGCCTTCAAGATCTACTATTGCTTTGCATCTTTTGGCTGCCATAAGTAACGGAGGGGGGGGGAGGGGGTAAGTCTGAGAAGAGAGCTGGAGGTGTTACATTCTACTGTTGTGTAAATGAAGTGGGGGAGTATAAATTCCTGCTTAGGTTTCTATTTCTCCCTTAGCTTTCTTTTCTCTGCGCAGCTGCAAAGCTTTATCAAAATATGCCAAGGTCAACGGACAGAGGCCTCATCATCACCTGAAGATGTCCACATGATCATATTCACAACTTTTAATTGGAAGAATCTTTTGAACTATTAGGGGTGGGAACATTTCCATCACTTTGTATATGTGATCTGTGCACCTAATTCCTCAATGAGGCGTTTGGACAACCCCATGCTGTACAAAGGTATGAGAAGGAATGGGTATCAGCCTCAGCCAGAGACAGCCAAGCTGCCCCCACCCCCATAATTGAGCCTGCATCAGCGCAGCAGCCAGCTGCAGCACCGGGCCCCCTGCGGGAGCTGTGATACTTAGAAGACGCAGAGCTCTTAAGCTGCCTCCATTAGAAGTGAAATTTGGGGGAAATCCCTAAGACTTGGGTTTCTTCCTAGCACAAGTTTGGAGCTATATGGAAGAATACGGGGAAGAGTTCACCTCAGAAGCAGCCAAAGTGAGATGTGTTACCGGGTCCCTGGAGGAAATAGTTGCAGAGTGGATGGTGACTTTGTATAATGATAACTCCAGCCAACTGCTGAACTATAATGTATTCATGACTGCGCTGCGGGCAAGATTTGAGGATCCACTGGCGGAGCAAAAGGCCAGGATCAGGATGAAAACCATAAATCAGGGGCAGAGGTCAGTGGCTGACTACACCCAAGAGTTTAGACAGCTGGCGTGCCATATCTGAGGCTGGTCCCAGGGAGCCCTGATAGAAGCATATAAAGATGGTCTAAATGAAGACATATACCAGAGATGCATTTCCAGAAGGAACCCCAATGACTTGCAGAAGTGGTACTTGCTGGCAGAAGAGGTGGAAATAGATTTGACCCGAAGCAGACACAGGGGGGGCTCTGGGTGGAGCAAACCTCCCCCCCCCCATGCTTCCAAGAGGCCCCAAAGCCCCCAAAGGGAGGAGTGAGGGCAAGACCCAAATCCACTGCCTGCTTCCGATGTGGGAAAAATGGTCACCGGAATGCGGACTGCAGGGTCAAGCTGGATCCAAAGGGGGTGCCAAAAGGAGGGAGGAAACCTGAAAACCCCTGAGCGAAGCCTCACGAAACCGCGCTAAAGGCGAGGGAAGTTGTAGAGGTCGCCCCTCCGGAAGGAGAAGAGCTGGGACTTCCGACCTCCTCTGGGAGAGTGAATCTGACTCAGAAGACGACTTCCTGGTAAGTCCAAAGGAGGGGCCCCATGACCATTCCAGTAAAATTGAGGGTACTCACTTCAGGAACCGAAGGGGAGATGCTAGCCTTACCAGACTCTGGGTGCACGAGGTGTGTAATCAACACGAGAGTAGTTGAGGAGATGAGCCTAAGACTGAAAACTTTAAAAACGCCCATAGCCTTTTGCCAATTGGATGGATCAGTGGTGGGAGGCTGCCCTGCACGTTTCATAATGGAACCCCTAGAAATGACCATGGGAGAGCATAAAGAGACGCTGTGTTTTATTGTGGCCCCTGGGATGGAGCAACCGTTAATACTGGGATTACCATGGCTCCAGAAGTGGAACCCCCACATGAACTGGAGGAAGGGGTCGTTGCGCATACGCACCAATCAGCGACCGGAAAGGGAGGGGGGAATCTCAGCCGAAGCTTCCAAATCCGGTTGAGTTAGCCTCCACAGGTACCGAGGACTTGAAGGGGGAGGAAAAGATTCCGAAGGAATATTGGGATCTAAAGGAAGTGTTCAGTGAAAAGGCATCAGATGAGCTCCCCCTGCATCGGTCAACAGATTGTGGTATTGAAATTTTACCTGGGGTAACGCTCCCGAAACCGAAGCTATATTTGATGACACCATGGGAATTAGAAGAGCTGAGATCGTTTATCGATAAAAATTTGGAACGTGGTTTCATCCAACCCGCTAGACCCCGGGTAGCGGCACCAGTGCTATTCCGTGAAAAGAAAGATGGCTCCAAGCATTTGGTAGTGGGCTATAGAAACCTGAACGCAATTTCCGTGGAAAACGTGTACCCCCTTCCCCTGATGAAGGACATGCTGGCCCACCTGGCTAAGGGAAATTTTTTCACGAAGCTGGACTTGAGAGAAGCATACTACCGAATGCGAATTAAGGAAGGAGATGAGTGGAAAACTGCTTTTAACTGCCCGATGGGTTGTTTCCAATTCAACGTTCTCCCATTTGGCCTACAGGGGGCTCCAGCCGTATTCATGCAGATGATCAATCAGGTGTTACACGAGCATTTATACAAGGCGGTTTTGGTTTACCTTGATGACATCCTTATCTACACGGAAACTTGGGATGAACATGTGAAATTAGTGCGGTCAGTTCTACAGAAACTGAGAGCCGCTGGTATGGGGAGGTTCTTAAAGAGACCAGACCTGGTCAGACTTATCCATGCCTCTCTTTTACACACACATACACACACACGTGGGGGGGGGGTAGAGAAAGAGAGAGAGAGATACGGGGGGGAGAGAGAAAAAGAGAGGGAAAGAGTAAAATAGAGGGAATGAGAGAAGAGGGAGAGAGAGAGAAGAAGAGAGAAAGAGAAAGAAAAGAGAGAAAGGAAGCAAAAGGAAGAAAAGGGATAGACAAAGAAAGGGAGAGATGGAAGGAAGGGAAAAAGAAAGAAAAAGAAAGGACACGGAGGGAGGAGAAAGTGAATGTGATATATGAATGTATACATGGAAGGAGGGAGAGAGAAAAAAGGATCGGAAGAAAGGACACAAACAGAAGACTCTTTGAAGCAGCACAGCAATCTAGGGCTGGCCTGCAAGGGATCTCGGAGGTCATCTAGTCCAACCCCTTGATCCAGCAGAAGATCCTTACAGAATCAAAGAATAGCAGGGTCAGAAGGCTGTTTGTGTGTGTGTGTGTTTGTGTTTATGTTTGTCAAAACTCTAAAAACAGGTCAAGGAGCTCTGGGGAGATCAGTCATAAATTAGAACACTTGCTAAGCAACTGGCCATTAAGAGAGGACCACTTGTATTTGGTTTGCCAGTCACATGGCCACATGGCCATGCCCATCTGGTCACGTGACCACCAAGCCATGCCCACAAATTAAGCCATGCCCACAGAACCGGTTGTTACAAAATTTGAATTCCATCCCTGGATGGAACTGAGAAAAGTTTTCAGCATTAAGTGGTAACCAGTTGGTTCCTTCTCATGACCCCATTAACACGCATTTCTCCCCTCTTCTTACATCCATAATTTTAAGGTGTGATATCAGAACAATCTTGATAATCAATCTTGAACTCAAAGCCTTGGAGCTGCTTCCTAGGAGCAGAAGGTCCATTGCTCTGTCCCAGGGAGGGTGAAAGGGAGGCATGGAGAGCTCTGGCCAGGTCTGGCCTCCTTAAGGGCCTCCCAGATTATGGAGCTGCCCCTTCAGGGAACACTTTTCCCCAAGCAGGACAAGGAGAAGCTTCTTTCCCCCAATGGGGCCAAAAGGACCTCCGTCCAATCACGATTCAATCCCATCCGATATGGTCCAAGACTGGATTCAGGCCCCGGTCAGCAGAATTACCACCTTTGTTGCTCTTCTGGGCACAAGGAGCAAACAACCAGAAGCTACTAGTGACACATTCCCCAGCCCTTGTGGGTTTCTCACCCCTTTGATGGAGACCCTTAATTGTATGTGGTCCACAAAATGGAACAATATCGAAGCCTCCTTAGCAGCCTAAGGGAAAAAATCCGGTTTCTACTGCCCAGATTCAATTCTCGGTGACGGTCAACCACCTTTGGGGAATAGCATCAGCCCTCTTGAAATGGGACCTCAGGCTTTGGAAATCAGAGAGAAGACATCAAAACTTTCTCCTACCTTGTTGAGCACCTTTAGCAGTGAAAGAACATCTTGCTTGATAGAAAGTCTCTGTCTTTCAAAATACGCCAGAACCTCTCTCTTGGGATCATCCCTGGGAAGAACCAAGACGCCCGAAATGAGCAGATCTGCTGCTACCTTTCCATTTGGGTCCATGTAGAGTTTAAGGTCTGAAATATTGACAAACTCATTCTTCTCCAGGAAAGGATGGAACTAGAATGGGAACATGCAGCAATTTTAAAAGCAGAAAACTTTGTTTCTTATCCCAGACACTTTTTCACATTTGAATCTTTCTTCTGTGGTTGTCTAATTTACAGACATGCTTGATTAGGAAAATAGGTGTTATTACTATCTTACGAGTAAACGAATGAAGTTCAAAAAATTTGTCAATCATAACCCGACAATATAGATTTTGACAAAATATAGTTGAACAACAGAAAAAAGGAGATTTATGAACTCCCTGAAAGCAACAGGTTGGTTATCAGAAACACGGATTTCTGAAGAGGAAAATTGTCAGGGTCATCCTCTCCCAGGAAGCCCAGACAGGAAACCTGAGCTAGGCCCACTTCGCTGTAATGCTGCACTGACAGGATTTGGGGAGTCAGAAAGTACAAATCTCCCACTGACCCTTTTTTTTTTAATGCAACTGTAGGTGTCCTCCTCTTATCTGGTTCTTCCCCAGGCAGAATCTCTCCTCCACCCCCCAAAAGTCATTCCCTCCTATCACTGCCCTTTCTAAATGGATCGTGGGAAAGGGGGGATATAACTCATGTGCTCTATGCAAGTCATCCTCACATATTATTTCATTTCCTAAATACATTATGGAAATACTGCTGATATAACTTGATCTCAGGAAAGAGTAACAAACAATTTTGTGATGTGATCAAAAACCTAGTTAAGTGAGGGGTGGATGGTATGATAATTAAGTGGATAAAAACTGATTTAAAAATGGTACTCAAATAATCTTTAGTTTTTATAATCTTTGTCATGAAAGTGGGAATATACTACATTTTGTCATTAGGTCATCAATTTTTCTATGTTGTCATTAATATAATAGGGTTGATAAAACACTATTATACAAGATTTATAACAATTCTCAGGCAAATATACTTTTTGTTATTTAAGCATTACCAACTTTCCAGAAAAATATTTATGATTTGCTCCTAGAAACAACTGTATGACTCAAAAGCAGTAGAAAACTATCTGGGTTTTAGGATTTGATAAATTATAGTATCTCATACAAGAACATTAATGATGCACTGGATGAAGGATTGTGCCAAGGTTGATAAGTATATAAGGGAGCCAGTTTGCTCTACTGATTAAACCTCCAAAGTAGAAAGCAAGAGGCTGTGAGTTCAAGACCCGCCTTGGTCATGAAGCAGACTGGGGAATTTGGGGCCAGTCTCTCAGCCCAACTCAACTCACAGGGTTGTTGTTGTGGGGAAAATGAACACACAACTACTCATTGGTACTCAGCCCCCATGGCTTCTGCAGGGAAGAGCTTTTAAGGATGGGGGATGAGTTAGTGCACTTAGTGAACCAAACAAGGTCTCAAAGATCTGGAAATCCAACATTTGGGGCTGCTCTTCCCAAGAATGATTATCTGAGCAGCCTTTAGAGATATTTATATCGAATCACCCTGCCAAAAGTCCAAAGGGAATTAACCTCCGAGAGCTGCAACGGAGTTCCCAGAGCAGTTTCAGGGGACCAATACAAATAAAGAATGCCTGAGCTGAGACTGGGGCCCTGAGGACAAGGCACCACTCGAACTGCAGCTCACGCAGAGGTGGTATTCAACCGGTTCTTACCGGCTCGGGCAACCCGGTGGTCACTCCTCATTGGCCACACCCCCGAACTGGGTCGCCTGCTTGTCCCAGTTGCTCTCCTAGCTTTCCCTAGCAAGTGGTGGCTGTGGCGCTGATCGGGCAGATGTCCCAGAGCTGTTGCACACGCGCACTGTGTGTGCAGCCGTGCGTGTGCTACTGATGCAGTGCGCATGTGCAGCAGCCCTGGGACATCTGCCTGCCTGCCCGCCCTCCCGGATCACGTTTTCTTACTTCTCCTGGCAGATGCGCCTCCTCCAGTCCAGCCCAGCCTGGCCAGCCAGCAGGTGGGTGGGCGGATGTTCCGGGGCTTCTCGCCCCCCTTGTCGTGATATGCCAGCAGGAGCTCCTCAGGCCAGCTGAGCCAGGAGCCGCCATTCCCAGGCTTCTACTCTCCCGTGCTTAGTCGACGCCTCTTCACCTTGCCTGAAGGGGCTGGCCCTGCCCCTCACCCTCCCTTCCCTCACCTGGCCTGAGAAGGGAAGGGGGATGGTGGGGGATAGCGAAGAGGCCGGGTCCCTATCTTCCCCTCTCTCTCCCCCACTCTCTGTGTCTGTGTGTGTGAGAGAGAGACACAGAGAGAGGGGGGGGGCAAGAGAAGAAAGAAAGAAAGAAAGAAAGAAAGAAAGAAAGAAAGAAAGA
>NW_020770599.1:0-14196 GCF_900518735.1 Pseudonaja textilis
ATAAGCATCTATGGCTATGATGTTGCTTTTGAAAGACCATAGCTTTTGACTGATTTATTATCAATAATCATTGAATGATTATCAGTAGGAGCAAAGTTTTGCTAACAGCCAACAGAATGCAATTTATGAGTATGATCAAAATAAATTATCCACATAAACCAATGTCCCATTTCATATTTAGCACA
Organism: Pseudonaja textilis; assembly: GCF_900518735.1. The sequence continues at coordinate 186 of NW_020770599.1, forward strand.
TTAAATATGTGCGCTTCAGGCTCCTTCATTGCTCCTGGCAAGTCATTAATATCTAGAGAGAATGGTTTGAATATGCACCCTTCTCTTAGCCTGTGGAAAGGATTGATCGATCTTCTCATGGCTCCAAACCTCCATCTCAAACAAATGCTTGAGGAAAAGGCTTGGATCAGGGCCAACAGCTCCTTTTGAAGAGCAATCAATTTCCTCCATAATATTTCTCCTTTTACTATATCAAATGATGCCCTAACATCTGTAAAGCCAACAAACTGTGGTTTACCCCACTGACATATTTTATGTTATGTACTTCAAGACAAATCTGTTGTCAATATTAGATTATTAATATATGCATTATTTCTTATTCAAATTGATGTAACTTTTAACTGTACCTAAAACCTTTGTTATTTTCTTTAAAGAATGAACTTTTCTTCTTCCCTCTGCCAAATTTGTCTAAAAGGAACGTGGCATATATTTTAGCCACAATATCTATTAGTCTAACCTGTAACAATATCTATTAGTCTAACCTGCTAGAATCCTTTTTATTTCATTTTGTATACACACAGAGACACTACTGTTGCCAACTTCAACCGCACTGGATATGAAAACTACTATTTATATGTGAAATAAACATACATATAAAGGGCCCCATAAGTAGGAATATTTTTGAATATCTGAATATCCATGGAAAGTCCTCTCCAGGGACTTTATTGGTCTTCAGGACATTTATAATGAATTTGAACATGAACATAGAACATAGTTGACATATTCTCTAATATGGAGAAAAGCAGCTCTTGGCTTCCATAGAAAAGATATGGTTGGATCTATTGCCCATCCAACACCATCCCACTCAGATAAAGGAGCACACACACACACACACACACACACCCCTGTGGGACTTTGTAGATGCCTACTAAGTTTGACATCTGGATGGAGATGTCCCTGCTAGCTCCATCAAGAAGAGCCAGAAGGTTCTCCTTCCTTCCACAGCTGTAGTTGGGGACATTGGTGTCTCCAGTGGAGAGCATGTCCAGCAAGGCATCTGAAGTGCGTAAGGTGCTAAAAGAATTGTCATGGAGTTTGTAGCCAAGCGTGAGATTGTGCAGGAGCTGGGAATTCTTATTGGTCACTTGAATGGCAAAAATGAAGCGTAGGGTTTCTGAATAACCAAAAGAAAGCCGACTGTAAAAAAAAAAGTTCATGTTATTATCAACAAAAGCAATATCATTTTTTAAAACCCTCTTTGTCTCCGCAGGTCTACAGAGGCTTAAGCCAACATTGATCTAAAACCAAAGATCATTTAAGTGATGAACCAGGATTCTACAGAGAGAGGAAAATAAGGTCAACCTCCTTCAGGTTTTTTCTGCCCCATTTTTTGGTTTGGGTCTTCCAGAAAAATAAGACAACAAACCATGGGAATCAAAATCTTTCTGGAAATTAAACACATCCTGTAATATAGAATTAAGTGAAATAAGAAGAAGAGGAGAGTGTTAGAACTGCAAATGGAGGGAATGCAACTCTATCATTCTGAACAACTTACGAATGGGATGGATTAGAAGGAGGACTGTTGAAAGGGAATATTATATGAGATATTTCTGTCGCGGTGTTGATCATAGAAATCAGATGGTCTCCTGGGCTGTAATAGCTCCATGGACTGTTTCCATCCTGGTGCTCCAAACTCTGTGGGCATTTCCTTCTCAGCTTCCCAGAGACTGGCCGGGGACACCAGTAGCATCAGAAGCAGAAGCAGAAAGACCATAATTTTGAGGGCTGAATCAGTTCTTAGCAAAAAGAACAAGATGAGTTAGAAGAATTCAAAGCAAGATGGAAATGCTGGTGGCTTTCCTGATCCAGACAGAGACAATCCAAGCTTCACCTGGAAAGGAAAGAAAGGTACACTCAAGAGCATAGGCATCGCCTCTCTGAAAACTTGTGCCACACAAATATGACCTAAGACATTTATCCCTTTCTGATGAAAGATCTCACCCACATTGCTTCATTCTGATGATGACATCAAAAGAGAAGTAGCAGAAAACTGGGGAGGTGATTATTGTTGGGAGAAGCAACGTTTCCCCTGGGGACCCTAAAGTTCTTTGTCACTGCAAGGAGGCTTAGTTGGAGAAAAACATGGTAGTGAAAAATCAGGGAAACACCTCTGGGGGCTCTGTTGTGTGGTGGTTGTGATGTCTCTGTTGGGACATGTCCAGAAAGTGATGTGGGAGGAAGACATCTCTATTAAGTCTGGGAGGATGGGTCCAAGAATGGAGACAAGACTCAGATAGCAACAACAGCTCTTTATTAGTGACTTCAGATCTGAGCGAAATATCCTAGCCACAGCAGCCCCTTATATAGGGCTGGCTGCGGCTAGGCAGCCAATGATGGCAATTTGAGTTTGCCGTGCTTGGTTAGCCCAATCGTGGCAGCCCGCTAACTAGCCAATCGGATCAGTCTGAGGCGACCAATCACAACCCGCTGCTAGCGGACCAATCTGAGTTGCAGGCTTTCAAGCCTGCTAGTCCGGAACACCCCTCCCCTCTAGGTTCCATCTAAGGGGTGGGGTTATGTAGTCTCGCAGGTAGGTGGGTCTTCGCACCTGTCTACCTGATTTGCGTAGTTCCAAATGTCTGTGTTCGGTCTCGGGTTCTGATGGGCTGCTTGCTGGGATTGCCTGGGACAGTGAGCCGGTTCCATAGCTGTGACTCCCATCTGGTGACCTCGGGATGGTTGACTCGCCCACTTCGTTGCTACCGCTTCGGCTCCCAGGGCTTGCTGAACCTGCTCGGCTGCTGCTTCTAGGTGAAATGTCCGTTTGCCAAGGCTCTACTTCAGCTGGTGAGTATTGTAGGTTTTGGTGTGGGGATCGTGGGGTTTGTTCTTCTAGGCCAGATGTTGGTTCTATTCCAGAACCCGCAGTTTCCCCTCCCCCTCTGGTTTCGTGGTTGGGGTCACTGATGGAAGATGTGGTCAGCCTGGAGCGTAGTTGGTCAATGTGGCGTTTCCACACTCTCCCATCTGTGGTTACTAGGCGGTAGGAGCAGGGGCCTGTGATCTGAGTTATTTTGGCAGGAATCCACAGGGGATCCCCTGAAAAGTTTTTTGCAAATACAGGGTCTCCTACCTTAAAAGCACGGTGCTTGCTGCTGGAGCCCAGGGGTTTTTCCGGGGTGTAAGCAGGATGCAGGCGGTCTAGAGGCGATATGAGTTTCCTGGCCATCAGAAGTTCAGCTGGGCTCTTGTTGGTCGTGCTATTTGGTGTGATGTGCTGGAGAAGCAGCATCCTAGTGACTTTATCGTGGATGTTACCTTGTTCCATTTTTTGTAGTTTTTTTTGTGAACTGAACCATTCGTTCAGCTCTACCATTCGCCGCTGGGTGAGCCGGCAATGTCAAAGCGTGTCGGATGCCTCGGTCTGCTAAATATTGTTTGAAAGCTAAAGCAGTAAATTGGGAGCCGTTGTCGGATACCAGATCATCGGGTAGGCCGTGCATTGCAAAAAGTCTGTTCAATTTCTTGATGACTGCATCTGTGGTGGTTGTCTTCATTTTATTAACCTCGAGCCAGTTAGAGTATGCGTCTACTGTTATTAGGAAAGTATGCCCTTTTGTAGGTCCCGCAAAGTCGATATGAATGCGCGACCAGGGACCTCTGGGCATTTCCCATTCGGCTGGTGGAGCTTTTGGTGGGGCCAAGCGTGTCTCTTGGCATCCGCTACAGGTGGCGACCCAGGTTTCAATTTGTTTGTCCATACCTGGCCACCAGGCGTAGCTCCTCACCAGCGCTTTCATACATACAATGCCCGGGTGCCCATCGTGCAGCAATTGTAGAACTTTTTTTTTGTAGTTTTGTTGGTATGAGCACTCGTCTCCCCATAATACGCACCCTCTTTGTGAGAAGAGTTCTGTTTGTCTGTTCTTGAAGGGTTTAAAGGTTTCGTTGGGCTCGATTTCTGGCCATCCCCTCTCCACCCAGCCAAGAACTCGTGCTAAGCATAAGTCCTTTTTGGTTTCTAATGCGATGTCTTGTGCTGTTAGTGGAGGTGAGGGAATTGTCTCAATTTGTAGTATTGGTAGTGTGGGAGCTGGGTCATCTTGCAGTTCGGGTAGTGGAGAGCGGCTCAAAGCATCTGCATGGGGAATGGTTTTCCCCGGGCGATGTCTCAATTGATAGTCGTAGGCAGCTAGGAACTCCGACCACCGTGTCATTCTAGGGGATAGAATATGTGGAGTAGGTTTGTCGCCTGCCAGGATGCCAAGTAATGGTTTATTATCTGTGATGATGGAAAATGATCTCCCATACACATACTCGTGGAACCTTTTGATTGCAGATACAATGGCAAGGGCTTCCTTGTCTAGGTGGCTATAGTTCCTTTCTGTTTTTGACAAGGTTCTTGAAAAAAATGCAATAGGTGCCTCAGTGCCGTTTGGTAGGACATGGCTCAGGATGGCCCCCACCCCAAAAGGTGAAGCGTCACAAGTCACAGTCAAAGGAAGTGTTTCATTATATTGTATGAGCACTGCATCTGAAGTTAGAAGGTCCTTTATTTGTTGAAAGGCACATTCCTCCCGTCGTCCCCAAATCCAGGAAGCCTTTTTATCGAGAAGTCTATGAAGGGGTTCAGCGACGGTCGCCTTCTGGAGTAGGAAAATGTTATAAAAGTTAATGAGTCCCAGGAAGGCTTGAAGATCTGTTTTGTTTTTTGGTCTTGGGGCATTTTTGATGGCTGCCAATTTCTTTTCTGTAGGGTGAATTCCTTGTTTGTCAAGGAGGTAACCAAGAAATTCAATCCTTTCAGTGCATAACTGGCACTTTTCCTTTTTTACCTTGAGGCCAGCGTCTTTGAACCTTTGTAGGACTGTTCTTAGCCGTTTCTCTAACTGATTCTTTGTTGGGGCGGCTCTTAATATGTCATTGAAATAGGGCACGACCCCTTTTATGCCCTGCAATAGTCTCTCCATCAGGCTTTGAAAAATGCCTGGTGCTACGCTGACTCCAAACTGGAGCCTGTTACATTTGAACGCGCCTCTGTGTGTAACTATAGTTTGGGCTTCGGCGGTTTCGGCATCTACTGGCAACTGTTGATAAGCTTGGGCCAGATCAAGCTTTGCGAATATTCTTCCACCCCCAAGTGAATGTAGGAGATGCTGGACGACTGGTACCGGATAGGCGCTCTGCTGCAGTGCATTGTTGAGGGTGGCCTTGTAGTCCCCACAGATTCTCAAAGACCCGTCAGGTTTTATGGGAGTGACAATTGGGGTCTCCCATCGGGTGTGATCAATGGGTTCTAACACGCCTTGTGCAATTAGTTTGTCCAGTTGCTCGTCAATTTTGGGTTTGAGAGCAAAAGGAACTTGGCGTGGTTTTAGGTGAATGGGCGTGATGTCAGGGCTGAGATTAAATGAGATAGGGGACCCTTTGTACTTGCCTAAATTTTCACTGAAAAGTTCTTGGAAATCCTGGACGAGGGCCGCTTCCCAGTCTTCGTCTTCAGTATGGTTGATGCCGGCCATTCCGATTCCTAATGGCGCGAACCACTGTAGGCCCAGTAGGCTAGGTTGGTCCCTATCAACAATGGTGAGTGGTAGTATTGCAATGTGGCCCTTGAAAGAAACCTGGAAATGACTGGTGCCAGCTACTGGAATCCAGTTGCCTTGGTAGTCCTTTAATATGAGTCTCTGGTTGCTGAGGTCTCGGCGGCGGATGTTGGGAATCAGCTGCTTAAGAGTTTTCCAGGAGACCATGGATAGGGAAGACCCGGAGTCTACTTCCATGATGCACAGTTGATTTTCGATGGTGACTTCTACACAGATTTTTTTGGTGTCCAATGATGAAGCGTGGCCAATGGTGATAGTCTGATGCGTTTCTTCCCGTCTAGGTGCGCCAGTAAACCTTCGGGGTCTGTTGTACTGGTTCCACTGGTTACTTGGGCAGTCCCTATTTGTGGTGGGAGTGCCATCGGTTTTTGGGGGGCTGTTTCCTCTCCATCGAGGGCTGGAGCCTCTTTTGTTTCTGCATACCTTAGCAATATGCCCTCGTTTCTCATAAAAACGACAGATGCCATCTAGGAATCTGCATTTGGATCGTGGGTGGTTCCCACCGCACCTGGCGTATTGGTAGTTCGATTTACGACCCCGCTGGTCTCGTTGCTCGCATTCTGACCGGTGTCTGTGGACTTCTTCCTCTTCACTTTCTGATGAGGATTCGATGTCCTCGTGATGGGTGGCTGACGTGTATTTTTCTGATGGTGTCACCGTATCGTTGGTGGGTTGGCGGCTGGCCCCATTTGTCCGGCACATTCATGCTGCTGATTTTCGAGTGGCTTCAGCTGCAGTGGCGTCTGCTATGGAATCTGCGAGGGAGATGTCTCCCTTGGCCATGATCTTGCTTTGGACTGTTGGATCTCTTAGGTCAAGGACAATTCGATCCTGCATGACTTCTTCTAGATTGGCAAAGCCACACAATCTGCCCAAGTTCCTTAGGTCAGCCACAAAATCCCCAGTGCTCTCACCTTCGCATTGATCTCTTTGGTAAAATTCATGTCTGCAAATGAGAGTCGGTACTGCTGGGGTGTAATGGTTGCGAAGGATGGGAGCAAGGGTATCCCAGTCCATCATTTTGACTTCAGCCGGTTTTGCAAGTGCTTTGGCCATCTTAAAGACGGTGGGTCCGCAATGCGTCACGAAAACTGCTCGTTTTTTGCTGGGTGTAGCGTCTTTAAGATTGTTGGACTCCAGGAACATTTGAAACCTGTCCATATATGAGTCCCAGTCCTTGCTGGCTGGATCGAACGGGGCGGGTGGTATAGCGCTGCTGGCCATTTCGCCGACGTTGCGCGCTGTCAGCCACATGCTCTGTCAATCTTCTGCAAGTGCTTAGTAGGCTCCGCTGTCTCCGCATCCCATCCTCGTCACCAGTGTTAAGTCCGGGAGGATGGGTCCAAGAATGGAGACAAGACTCAGATAGCAACAACAGTTCTTTATTAGTGACTTCAGATCTGAGCGAAATATCCTAGCCGCAGCAGCCCCTTATATAGGGCTGGCTGTGGCTAGGCAGCCAATGACGGCGATTTGAGTTTGCCGTGCTTGGTTAGCCCAATCGTGGCAGCCCACTAACTAGCCAATCGGATCAGTCTGAGGTGACCAATCACGACCCGCTGCTAGCGGACCAATCCGAGTTGCAGGCTTTCAAGCCTGCTAGTCCAGAACAATCTCCCTAACGAAGGAACTGACTTCTCCTGTCCTTCAAGATGGTCTCTTGTCTCCAGAGACTGCTGGGGAAGGTCAGCTGGAGCTATTGAGTTTGGTGACACTTAGAAGATGATGCCACTTAACTCTAGTGCTGCCTGGGTTTGAATGCCAAGGAAGCAATCAGGACCCTTGAACCTGGCCTAAGGTTAAATATTGGCCCTGTTGAGGATTTTCTCTAATACTAGATCTCCATACATGAATCCTAAATTGGAGCTGGTTTTAAAGTTGCTTCTGCCTGAAGTGAAATTACGTTTCCCATCTTTTCTAGGAATATGAATTTTTTAGATGAAAGCAGACTAAGAGGCAATAAAGTGACAGTCTGTGGACTATATCATTGGGTAAATAGTGAGAAAGTGATGGAGTGGATAGGATTTTCTTTCTTTGCCACTCTGTCTGTTGTCCTTCATGGTTCATTTCAGACACTCAGATCCTTTCCATGTTGAAATCTATTCGTGTACTCAATAAACTGCCTGCTTTGAGGTTTGCAAGTGAGATTGTGGAGGTGCCCACTGTGTGGAGGATGGTGCAAAGTGGGGTTTTTTTTGCCATGCCCACCCAGGGAATTGTTTGGGGGACTGGTGACCCTCCCTCTGGATGTACTTAGTGGATTAGGACCTCATGACATTCCCACCCCTAAGGCTGTGTAAAGATCGCTACAAAAGACCCCCAAGGCTTTGAAGGAGCCGTTGGGAGTCCCCGTCTTCCTGGCTTATCTGGAATGGTCGTTCAGAGATTCCATTGCTTGTCTGGAGGCCAACATTAGTATGTACAGCTTGGCCTGGAGGGGAGTCCTGGGTGGGCCGAGTGAGAGGGAGCAGTTGAAGGGACAGGCAGGTCCGTCCTGGCAGGGAGGAGGGGAGGATGGCTCCTCCTGATCTCATTGGCTGGAGCTTGCCATGGCAACCTCCAGCATCCTAGGGGAGTCTGGGCCACAGCAATGGAGGCCCTGCTCAGCATCCCTGGAAAGAGGCTGGATGGGATGGCTGGTCCTGGGGGCCTCGCAGGGTCTCCCTCACCTGGGTTCCTCGGAAGGGAGAGACCCTCCCATTCAAGGCAGAACCAAGGAGGGCTCAGCCCAACATGGCAGACGGGCTGATTCCTGCAGTGGGAGCAGCCTCCATCCCTAAGAAAGGGTGGGACGTGGAAACAGAACTGAGACTGCCACTTAATGGCAAAGGGAAAATTTCAGTGACTCTTTGAAAAGTGCTTGGTCTTTTTAAAATTGGAATTTGAAAGGAAATAAAAGGAATTCCATTATAATACAATAAAAACCCTGAAAAGTGAAATACTAGAATATTACAAGGGAAAAAAGATACATGAAGAAATTGCTCTGGGATTATTTGGTGACTTTGGGAAAAAGTTGGAAAAGAAATCAACAGAAGGAAGCTGGAAACAAAGATTTATGGACACTGACTGTTGAAATTTAATATAAAGGACGCTGATTGCAATAAACTACTAGACAATTGGATTGGACATAAATATTAAAGAAAGGAAAATAAAAGAAGTAATAGTGTACAAAATAGGAGAAATATGTGTAGAAATAAAATTGCAACAACAAAATACAAAGGAAATGAAAGAAAGCTTGGAAATGTACAGCATTATACTAAAAAAATTAGAAATGGTAATGCAGATTAAAGAAGAACAAAGAGAAACCAAGGGGGAGGAGTGAAATAAAGAGGAAACCAGCCCTAAAGAACAAGTGGAACAACATTAAAACAAGAAAAAAAGAATTAAAGTTTAAAATGTGAGGTTTGATGTGATAATTAAAGGGGGAATTGTTTGGAAAATTAAACAAAGGAAAAGGAAACAGCAGAAGAGGGAATTACAGAGGAGAAATCAAGAGAGGGAGGGGGATAAAATAAATAATTGGAATAAGAAATGGAGAGAAATTATAAAGGAAAAAAGGGGAATTAAGAGAAAGGACCAGAAAATGATGGGAAGTGGAAAGCAAACAACAATGAAAAAAAACTATATAGTAAGGAGAATGAGAGACAATGGGTAGAAGAAGAAGAGGAAGGGGGATTCTGCAAGGGTAACGTGTCGTGATATATAAGAACATAGATTTAAAAATGGAAAAGAATGGAACTGATATTTTTCTTTTAAGGATTATTGTTAAACCAGACATAGATTTAATTGAAATAGATATGGAAATGGAATTTACTGTAAGAATATTAATTTATATTTAATAAAGCAGAGTAAAGTTAAAATAAGATGAGAATTGTAATGGAAAGACTATTATCAGTTTCTAAAAATGAATAAATATTTTTGAAATAGATGATTTAGAATGTAATTGAGAAAAAAAATACCATGTGGAATCTCATACACATATACATACATATACATATACATACATACATATGTGATATGTGGTAGTTAGATTGTTATTAATGTAGAATGTGATAATTAAAAAATGACTATACTATGGTAAAACTTTATAATGATTTAAAGGGAATAAATTGGGGGAGTGTATAAGGCAAAGGGGTGGCAAGCTCAAATTGACAATTAAAGGGGACATCTGGATTATTAGAATTAGGATGGAACCTATTGAACACTGAATGGAATAATAGTATGTGATGAAATTGCAAATGTGGCAGATAAAAGTAAATATATGTAATGAATATAGAAATGAAATAAGAACCTTAGATAATACTGTAAAACAAGATATGAAAATATTTAAAGAAAAAATGAAATAAATTATGATATGAATTGGAATTGGATAAGTGTAATGAATATAAGAATATTTAAAGGAAAATGGAATAAGTAATCATACGAGATGAAATTGAACACCAAAGATGAATATGTAACTATGGTCATTTTGTATTGAAATGTAAAACCCTGGAACCACGCTGTTCACCCAAAAAAGATGTTTTTTTTAAATATAAAAATAAAAAAAATATTAAAACAAAAGAAAGGGAGGCAGGGGAACATGGGATATGGGTTTCTGCACCCCCAGGCCTCGAAGAAGGAGGTTGAAAGAGGATTTTGCATGTCTGTTTTCCATCTGCAACACGAAGCTCCTGAGCTCCCCTTCCCTCCCTCCCTCCCCCACATGGGGTGAGAGGCTGCCTTGATTCCTCCATCTCTTTTCACTTGGTTGTCCCTGACTTCTCTCTCTCTGTGCGTGTGTTTGTTCTGGGGTGTGATTTTTTTCAATTATTGAAAGTTCTGATAACTAGTTTTTCATTAAAGTTCATTTTATTCTTGGAATCTGGCCACACTATTACATCATCCCCTTTGTGAAGGTGTCACTGAGCATCTGCTTTCCAAATAAAGAAAAGGTTGCTTCCATTTTACACCTGCGACATGCTCAGACATTAACTGTCTCCCGGGATTGTCTCTTTAACCACGATGCCAACAAATGTCACACTTCTTTTTGTCTTCAGGCACAAGTGCGGTGTATTCCCTCTGGGGCCAATTTCAAGAATGAAGCTCCCAAACCTCTCAATTCCAGATGACGGATTTAATTCAGTCTCTGCCCCTGTCATTATGAACCACATAGGGATTATTTCTCTTTCATTTCCCTGCAGAGAAAGGCCCAACAAACTCTGAGTGCAAGAACCAGCTGACTTATCCAGGGATCCCTCCTGAGAGGGAGAATTATGATCAATGTTTCAGCTCTGCTCTGTGGCCATATCCTCCCGGGAGACTCTGGGCAGAGACAGGGAGTCTGTGGCAGCTTCTCTCTTCTCCCCCTGACCCCGGAGGCCCCGGATGGAAACTTTCCCTGCTGGAGAACTTGGCTTCAGGCAAAAAGTTTCACTGAACAATTTGAGAACTTTGAACTTCTCTCCTCCTTAAAGATCAGGGCTGCCTGGATCCCTTCCCAGAAAAGTTTGCTCCCCTGAGGAAAAGAAGGGCAAATGGAGCCCCCAAGAAGCCCCCTTTCCATCTCTGCTTCCTTACAATTCAAGGGCTGAAAGTTTCTCCTGGTTTCTTCCCATTGGGGCGATGGCTGGGCAAACCACCTTTGGGGTTCCTGCAAAAGCAGAAGTGGGAGGCCGCTGGTCAGCCCAGCTAGGTTGGTTAGCATTAAAGTTGGACTGCTCAATTTGTGGTAAGAGTGTGTGTGTTTGTGTATGAATGCTTCATTGGCCAAGTGTGATTGGACACACAAGGAATCTGTCTTGGTGCAAATGCTCTCAGTGTCCATAAAAGAAAAGATACATTCATCAAGCATCATCACGTACAACACTTAATGATAGTCATAGGAAACAATAAGCAATCAAATCATACTAGGAAACAGTCAAAAAATCATTAGGATACAAGCAACAAAGTTAAAATCATACAGTCACAAGTGTGTGTGTGGTGTGTGTGTGTGTGTGTGTGTGAAAGAGAGAGAGAGAGAGAAGTCCAACCTCCAATGGACATTCTACCCATCCTATAGCGTCTACACAGACAGTATATATTCTATACATCCCAGGATTTCTCCCCTCCCCCCAGGGTGGAATCTTGCCAGGCGTGGGAAAATCCGCCGCTCCTTTCCCACGGGGAGGGGCACCCAGGCCACCGCCTTCCACACTCCTCCCCCCCCCGCCCAAGGGGGGAACCCCGAAAGGCCCTTTGCTTCCCCCCCTCCAGCAGCCTCTAGGACCCCTCCCCCCCACAAAGACCCAGCCCTGCCTGCGAACAAAGTACCACCATCGCTCCAGGGTCCCCACCCGAGCAGTTCAAGGCGGGGAAAGGGGAGGAGCCCAACCCGGGCCCCGCCTCCCCGCAGGGGGGCAGAGCAGAGCCGATTCCCATCGCGCGACCCCCCCCCCCCCCCCCCCCCACCCCCTCGGAGACGCCCCCTCCTTCCCGCCCCGGGGAAGCCTCGCAGCGTCGGGCGCAGAAAGCCGGGAGCAGCAATTTCAGAAGAAGAAGGGCGCATGCGCGAGCGAACGCTGCCCGTAGCAGCTGGAGGGAAAGACGATTCCACCTGTGAGGCTCTTTTCCAAGGACGGCCGGAAGTAGGCATTCCTTTCCGCTCTAGGACCTCGCAGCTCTCTGGCCTTAACCCTTGCGCTGCGTCTCGATCAGTCAGGCACAGATGACGCGGACTACAGAGCAAATGAACCCCCCGGTCTCCCTTGGCGTTGCTCCTTTCTCGAGCCCGAGACGCTCCGTTGCAGCCCATCGTCCCCTCCCCGCTCCCGTCAGGCCTCAACGCCGCCTCTGCCTCTTGCCCGCCTCTGCTTCTCTCCATGCCCAGCCTGATGGGAAGGGCGAAGGCTTCACCCCCCGCCCCCAGCCGCTGCAAGAGGGTCTGGCAGGGAGGAGCCGCCCTAAGAAGGGGGTCCCTGCAGAGGGCAGCCTGCAATTGGGTGGGGATGGGGCTTTGGTGGAAGGCGGCTTATGTTGGGGTGGGAAGAGGGGCAGCTGCACCTTCAAAAACGCCCTTTAATCTGGAGGTGTTTTCTCCCCCCCAGAGATCCCAGATCACTACGATCGGCTGGAGAGAGGAAAGGATCCCCTCGACCCCCAGGGAAGCTTCTTCCTGTCGGGGGGGGGGGCTGAGGGGGGTCCCTGCTCTCCCCCAGGAGTCTCTCTCCTCCCTGCAGCCCCAGCGGGGGGGGGGGGGGGGGGGGGGTCGCAGGGCAGCTGGGGGGGGAGAGTCCCACTGGGAAAGGGGCCAGGGGCTGGGGGCTGTGGCCCAGCCTCAGGACAAGCAGCCCCCAGAAAGGAGGAAGCGCCAGTCTTCCCACCCACCGCCCACTTCAGGGAGGGGGGCTGCCAGGAGGGACCCGGGGAAACGGCGGCTCCTTCCCCTGCCCTCTGTGGCCGGAGCAGGAGGGCCCCCCGAGGCTCAGGTGGGGGGGCTGGGGGTCCCACTTGGAGCCCTTCCCGGCCCCCCTGTCCCTGGAGATGATCCAGATGATCCCCCAGGGCCCAGAAGCCGGCAGGTGGGGGCTGCTGTTCCCCCAGGTGTGAAGCCCACCAGCTCCTGGTCCTGGCCAGAAGGAAGGGCCGAGGCTGGAGGAGAGTCTCTTGAACCTTTCAGAAGTCAGGAAATGGCCTTCTGGGTGGCAGGAGACCCCAAAATCAGGGAGGTCAGGCTGAAACCCTGGAGCTCTGGGGCCCCCCTGAATGTCCAGCTCATTTCCCTCAGAACCCCGAAGGGATTTCCAGGCCATTTCTTTCCCAGGGAGGCGGAGGAGGAAGATGGGGAATCGGGCGGAAGGAGGAGGAGGAAGTGGAGGCCAGGAGAAACTTCCCTGGAGCTCTGGCAGGACTTATCAGGGAATCCTCTTCCCTCCCTCCTGTGACAGTTTCACTGTTTCCTGGGCAGAGGGTCCTCGACCTATAATGTTTCATTTAGTGACCACAGTGGCACTGAGAAAGGTGACTTAGGCCCCCTTTCCACACTGGCGGGCCTGGCAGCCTCCCTGGGGTCCCAGGATTTACATTTAGACAACTGTCTCACATGTATGGTGGCCACAATGTCCCGGGGTGTGTGTCACATGATCCCCTTTCCTGAGCAAAGTCAGTGGAGAAGCCGGATGCGCCTAAGAACCGTATGGCTCACTTAACATCTGCAGTGATTCGCTTGGCAAACAGGGCCAGAAATGTCATAAAGTGGGTCAAAACTCATTTAACAACTGTCTCCCCACCAACACAAGTGTTGGGCTCCATGGTGAGGACTTCCTGCCTTGTCTGTCTGGAGGTCTCAGGGCTGCATTTTGAGGCTGCCTCAAGGGCTTCTCCAGGCTGCCCTGCGTTGGGCGCCCCACATCTCTTCTTGCCAGGTGTGGTAATATATCCATCATATTCTGCAAGTTCTTGTACAGCTTTGT
>NW_020770600.1:0-21017 GCF_900518735.1 Pseudonaja textilis
AGATAGTATGCAGAAGTCGAAGAAAATGATATCTGTATGTTTCAGAATGGGGAACTGTTGAATGACTGGGGTTCCTGTAGTTCCCTCCCCTTTCAATAAATATTGTTAAGAGATCTCTTTAAAATTCAGAGGAATTCAGCTGTTCAGCAACAGCTATTGAACATGACACCTTATAAAAAATGATTGATGCAGTTGTTCCTACTGACAGCAGCTAAACATGTGGCTGGGTGTAAGAGAATGAGTAGGAAAAGAGGTCAGGAGGAAGCTTTGGGAACCAAACACCAGCCTGGTTGCCTGATCCTCTCCCTAAAAATGCCAGAATGTTGTGAAATGCCATGTTTGACTGGCACTCAGCTGGGGAGGTAAATCTTCACCCCTCTTTTATGAGTCTTTCTTGATTTCCTGATAAAACCTCCTTTGCAGAAAGAATTCAGCTGAATAGCTGGCTGGGATTTCAGTTTGGGATTGTATGTACTTCACAGCAAAAAAAAAAAGTAAATAAAAAAATTAAGTGTGTACAGAAATTTCCACTGTATATATATTTTTTCTTTCATCAACCAGAGAAATAAAATAGCTGTTTTCAGGCTTTTTAATTTTCCACTCTACAATTTGTACCTAAAGCATTTCTCTGCTTCTCCTCCAAGCCTGTCTCGTCTGTGAAGGGCTGGAGAAGATGTCCAGAGAAAGGGGACCTTGGGACTCTTCCCAGGAGGAAGTTGCAGGGATCCTGTCTCAAGGTAGCTGCATCATTGACCAGGTCACAAACCTCCAATGCTGCATAATGTTCATCCAGGTCGAAGAAGGAGCTGAATAAGTGGGGGGAACTTCCAGGTTTCTAGGAAGAGGCACCCATGGAAGCTGCTCTGCTCTCCAACCACAGAGATTGCTGATCAATTGGGAATCAATTTTTATGTCTCATAAAGGCTCCTAACTGCAAATAGGATCCCTTTGCAAATGCCATTTTAAGGAGATAAGAAAAGCTCTGGTGGATCAGAAGAAGGTCAGTCTAAGATTCAAACAATCCCTCTGGTTCTCCCACAACCAGTAGAAGAAGGCAAAGACTTGTGGCTTTGTGCCACAGGGAAGAGGCGTTTATCCAGAGGTGGTATTCAGTAGGTTCTGACCAATTCTGGAGAACCGGTAGTGGAAATTTTGAGTGGTTTGGCGAACTGGCAAATACCACCTCTGACTGGCCTCGCCCCCATCTATACTCTGCCTCCCACTGAGTCCCAGCTGATTGGCTGGGTCTCCTTTGGTTGGCCTGCTCAGGAGAACGGAGCTGGAAAGCAGGTTAGCAGGGAGAGGTAGGAATGGGCTTTTGAAGTAACTTTCCCCTGCCACTCCCAACAAGCCACTCCGAACAAACCACACCCACAGAACCAGTTGTAAAAAAATGTGAATGCCACTATAGCGATTATTCCACAATTTCACTTTCCTCCATCACTACCCACAACATTGGACACTCAGTCATCTCACACTCTAGGAATCTCCAATTTTAGTATCTCACATTAATCTGAGAAAAAGTGTCCACCCCAATTCAATAAGAACTAAGGCAGAGGAACTCAAGAGTCTCCTGGTGATCCACTCAAAGTCCCCCAGGAAGTTTTCTTGCCTGTGGGAGTATTAGAACTCAGAGCCTCCTGGACCTTGGCCCATACAACCAACAATAATGGGTCATAGATCCTAAATGAATTATCGTCAGGAAGCTCACTCAAATTGACCGCAATTTATGCCAAAGAAAAAATTGGGCTGTGCACTTGCCAGAAGATGGGTAGGCTCCATAAACAATGCCATTGTTTCATTTGAGGTATGAAAGCGAAGATGGAAGGTTCTAGAAACACCGTTTTACAGGATGCACCTTCTTTACGCCTGACTGCCCCTGTTTTTCTTTGTACAACACTTGAGCTAAGGAATCTCTGAAACATTGTCTTGGGTTTAGGTACAGGGGCTACAGGAGAAGTCTCCCATCCTAAAACGTATCCTGATCCCTTTCTATTTTGAGTATGTCATGGTGGGTGTGTCCCTATTCTTGGGAAGGGGACATATTGTGTGGGTATGTTTGCTGTATATATTGACAACACACAAGTTTTAGGGGAACCTTTGAAAGTGAGCTCAGTCTGCTCCTAAACTGTGAGCCCTTTCTGACCATCACAACACTAGAAGGACATCCAGATATACACAAAGCCTTGTTTTTCTATGCTTCAAGTATGGACATCCATCTTGTCATTGGTCCACTCATATTTTATCTTTTTGGAATGTGCAGTAAGTGGGAACACATACTAAATCTCACACGTGGTCATTTTGCCATCCTAGGTCCTTCTGCTTTTTTCTATCAGCTGCCTCTTGTCTTTCCCACTTACTCCTTGGTTAGCTCCAAAGACCACAAAGCTAGAACTTCTTGGACAAATCCATCACTTGTTTGTGCCAAGAACAATCCAAGTTCACTTGCCCAATTTTCATGGTCCAACTCTGCCCTTTTCATCCCAGTTTCACGGTGGGAAACACCCATTCAGCAAAGAGATGCAATGGTGTAGCCATTGGATGCATGGGAGGCCTCGGCGTGCGACTCTGGCAGAGGGCTTTGAGCAACCTTCCCATCCCAACCTTCCCAAGGAAATGGGGGGCCTCAGCATGCCTTGGGAGGGTGGGGGTGTTGCTCAATACCCACGTGTGGTGTGGAAGCCATCCTGGCTCTCGGAGTCTCATATGAGACCTCACAAAACACCACCATTCCCAACTATATCCTGGCTTAACTCACCCAGGGATATCGGGCAGGCATCGGTGGAAAGCAGGTTACCAATGGTGGGCGAGATGAGGAATAATTTGGTGGGTGGGAAGTGGGCAGGCAGGAAGGGGTGGGGGGTGCAATTTACCGGTTCTTTGAACTGCGCAGACTCATAACTACTGGTTCTATAGAACTGGTCTGAACCAGTAGAACCCCACCCCTCAACCCAGATGGCAGTCTCCCCCTATTCCCCCACCCCTCTGAGATGGGTCAGATGGTTCCAGTCCCACAGGTACCCTTCCACCAAGGTAAATACGGATCAAAGCCATGCACGATCGTGATCTCTGATCCGTCTTCGATGGAAACACCTCCGGAGGTTCTAACTCTAGTGTCTTCTAATGACAATCAGCACCCTTGATCTCTGCCCAAGGTTAAGAGTAGGTGTCAGCCTTCAAGATCTACTGCTTTGCATCTTTTGGTTGCCATAAGTAACAGGGGGAGGAGGGGGGAATTGTCTGGGAAGAGAGCTGGAGGTGTTACTCTTGTGTTGTGTAAATGAGGGGGGGAGTATAAATTCCTGCTTTTATGTTTCTATTTCTCGCTTAGCTTTCTTTTCTCTGCGCAGCTGCAAATATTTATCAAAATATGCCAAGGTCAATGGACAGAGGCCTCATCACCACCTGAAGATGTCCACATGATCATATCCAGAACTTTTAATTGGAAGAATCTTTTGAACTTTGGGGGGGGGGGAACAATTCCATCACTTTGTATATGTGATCTGCGCGCCTAATTTCTCAGATACAGAATCTTACCTGATGCAAACATTTCATTTTTCAGTAAAAGAATTCTTTTCTCTAATCTATTGAGTCTAAGTATTTCTTTCTTGGACTTTGAATGGAGCACCACCTGACATTATTTTGAATCTCATCACCAGCCCACCCGGAGGAAATATCCAGTTTTCTTCTGAGGGGGTGTGATATCATGTTATCTCCAGCTAGTGATCAGGAGGATCTAGGAGCTGTGGGGGGGCAATCGTTGCTGATACCGGAGGTGCCAGCAGCTGAATTGCTAGCCGACCTTACTCTGGAAGAGGTTCCAGCTGAGAAGCCCAGATGGTCGTTGGGTGTTGCCTGGGGGGATCCTGAAGAGCCCCCCCTCCTGGAATCACCATTTCCCAACGGTGTGGGAGAGAGGAGCCATGGCAAGAGATGGAGAAGAGATAATTGTTACTGGATCAAGGCAGGCAGCTCCTCAATGAAGCTTTCGGACAGCCCCACGTCGTTCCAAGGTATGAAGGGGAAGGGGGAGCAAGTTCAGCCAGAGGCAGCCAAGCTGCCCCCCCCTCCCATAATTCAGCCTGCGCCAACACAGCAGCCAGCTGCAGCCCTGGGGCCCCCAGTGGGAGGTGTGATCCCTAGAAGATGCAGAATCCTCAAGCTGCCTCCATTAGAAGTGAAATTTGGGGGAAATCCCTAAGACTTGGGTTTCTTCCTAGCACAAGTTTGGAGCTATATGGAAGAATATGGGGAAGAGTTCACCTCAGAAGCAGCCAAAGTGAGATGTGTTACCAGGTCCCTGGAGGGAATAGCTGCAGAGTGGATGGTGACTTTGTATAATGATAACTCCCCCCAACTGCTGAACTATAACGTATTCATGACTGCGCTGTGGGCAAGATTTGAGGACCCACTAGCAGAGTGAAAGGCCAGGATCAGGATGAAAACCATAAATCAGGATGAAAACCATAAATCAGGATGAAAACCATAAGGGACCCCAATGATTTGCAGCTGTGGTACTTGCTGGCAGAAGAAGTGGAAATAGATTTGACTCAAAGCAGATGCAGCGGGGGCTCTGGATGGAGCAAGACCTCCCCCCCCCACACTTCCAAGAGGCTCCTAAGCCTCCGAAGGGAGGAGTGATGGCAAGACCCAAATCCACTGCCTTTTTTCAATGTGGGAAGGAGGACCACCAGATTGCGGACTGCAGGGTCAAGCTGGATCCAAAGTGGGCACAGAGAGGAGGGAGGAAACCTGAAAATCCCCCAGCCAAGCCTCGTGAAACTGCGCTAAAGATGGGGGAGGTTGTAGAGGTCGCCCCTCCGGCAGGAGAGGAGCTGGGACCTCCGACCTTCCTTGAAGAGAGTGAATCCGACTCGGAAGATGACTTCCTGGTAAGTCCAAATAAGGGCCCCATGACCATTCCAGTAAAATTAAGGGTACCCACTTCAGGGACTGAAGGGGAGATGTTAGCCTTGCTAGAGTCTGGGTGCACGAGATGTGTAATCAACATTAAAGTAGTTGAGGAGATGGGCATCAGACTGAGAACTTTAGAAATGCCCATATCCTTTTGCCAATTGGATAGATCAGTGGTGGGGGGTTGCCCTGCATGCTTCATAATGGAACCCCTAGAGATGACCATGGGGGAGCATAAAGAGACTTTGTGTTTTATTGTGGCCCCTGGAATGGAGCAACCGCTAATACTAGGATTGCCCTGGCTCCGCAAGTGGAATCCCCATGTGAACTGGAGGAAAAGGTCGTTGCACATACGCACCAATCAGTGACTGGAAGGGGAGGGGCGATCCCAGCAGAAGCTTCTGAATCCAGTTGAGCTAGCCTCCACAGGTACTGAAAACTTGGAGGGGGAGGAAAAAATTCCGAGAGAATATTGGGACTTAAAAAAAGTGTTCAGCGATGAGCTTCCCCCTCATCGGTCAACAGATTTCCAGAACCTTTAATCTCCGCCTTCATTCCTCAAATGAAACAATGGCATTGTTTATGGAGCCTACCCATCTTCTGGGAGACGCACAGCCTAATTTTTTTGCATGAATTGCTGATCAATTTGAGTGAGCTTCCTGACAATAATTGATTTAGGACTTGTTGGTTGTATCGCCCAAGATTCGGGAGGCTTTGAGTTCTAATCCTCCCCCAGGCAGGAAAACTTCCTGGGGGACTTTGAGCGGATCACAAGCAGACTTTTGAATTCCAGTCCCGCCTTAACTCTTATTGAATTTGAGGTGGGAAATTTGGAAACATTTTCTCAGATTAATGTGAGATACTAAAATTGGAGATTCCTAGAGTGAGAGATGGCTGAGTGTCCAATATTGTGGAGGAAATGAAATTGTGGGATAATCACTGCGGTGGCATTCACATTTTTTTACAACTGGTTCTGTGGCTGTGGCTTGGTGGGTGTGGCTTTGTGGGCATGGCAGTGGAAAGTTACTTCAAAAGCCCATTCCTACCTCTCCCGACTAACCTGCTTTCCAGCTCCATTCTCCTGAGCAGGGCAACCAATCCAGCCAATCAGCTGGGACTCAGTGGGAGGCAGAGAAGAGATGGGGCGAGGCCAGTCAGAGGTGGTATTTGCCAGTTCTCTGAACCATTCAAAATTTCCACTACCAGTTCTCCACAACTGGTCAAAACCTACTGAATTCCACCTCTGGATAAACGCCTCTTCAATGTGACACAAAGCCACAAGTCTCTGCCTTCTTCTCCTTCTTGTGCAAGAACCAGAGGGATTTGTGTGAATCTTAGACTGACTTTCTGATCCAACAGAGCTTTTCTTATCTCCTTAAAATGGCATTTGCAAAGGGATCCTATTCACAGTTACGAACCATGATGAGACATAAACATTGATTCCCAATAGATCAGCAATCTCTGTGATTGGAGAGCAAAGCAGCTTCCATGAAACCCAGATTCCTAGAAACCTAGTTTCCTAGAAATCTAGAAGTCCCCCCCACTTATTCAGCCCCTTCTTGGACCTGGATGAACATTATGCAGCATTGGAGGTTTGTGACCTGGTCGATGATGTGGCTGCCTTGAGACAGGATCCCTGCAACCTCCTCCTGGGAAGAGTCCCAAGGTCCCCTTTCTCTGGACATCTTCTCCAGCTCTTCACAGATGAGACAGGCTTGGAGGAGGAGCAGAGAAATGCTTTAGGTACAAATTGTAGTGTGGAAAATTAAAGAGCCTGAAAATGGCTATTTTATTTCTCTGGTTGATGAAAGAAAAAAATAAACAGTGGAAATGTCTTTACACACTTAATTTTCTTATTTAGTTTTTTTTTTTTTTTTTGCTGTAAAGTACATACAATCCCAAACTGAAATCCCAGACAGCTGTTCTGCTGAATTCTTTCTGCATAGGAGCTTTTATCAGGAAATCAAGAAAGACTCATATAAGAGGGATGAAGATTTACCTCCTCAGCTGGGAGCCAGTCAAGCATGGAATTTCACATCATTCTGGCATTTTTAGGGAGAGGATCGGGCAACCAGGCTGGAGTTTGGTTCCCACAGCTTCCTCCTGATCTCTTTTCCTACACATTCTCTCACCACCCACCCACATGTTTAGCTGCTGTCACTGGGAACAAGTGCGTCAATCGTTTTTATAAGGTATCATGTTCAGTAGCTGTTGCTGAACAGCTGAATTCCTCTGAATTTTAAAGAGATCTCTTTAGCAATATTTATTGAGATGGGAGGGAACTGCAAGAATTCCAGTCGTTCAACAATTCCCCATTTTGTAACATATAGGTATCATTTTCTTTGACTCCTGCATACTATCAAAATGGAAATGTAATAAAAGAAACATTAACAATTCTTCCACTATCATAATGATGTTATATCTCATGTTTTTACATTTGTTCTGGCTGTGAGATGCTCCTTTGTGTTCAGCTCTGGCTTCAGAATTATAATGTAGCACTTGGGCATGAAGATGCAGCCCAGCAGACCAGCATTGGAGGCCAGGATGGAGAAGACCTGCACAGCCACCATGTGTTTCCCTTTGGTGCTGAGGTAGCTGGGCACAAAACTCACCCAGACACTGCAGAAGACCAGCATGCTGAAAGTGATCAACTTGGCTTCGTTGAAGGCCCCAGGCAGATTCCTGGCCAGGAAAGCCACCGTGAAGCAGACGGCAGCCAGGAAGCCCATGTAGCTGAGGGTGACGTAGAACATGACAACAGCCCCTTGGTTGCATTGCAGGATGATTTCTCCAGGCTGGGAGTGGAGGTCAGAATCAGGGAAGGGGGGAGAAACTCCCAGCCAGATGGAGCAGATGATAACTTGGACACCAGAAGAAGACAGGATGATGGAGTTGGCCAAGCTCTTCCCCAACCATCTCTTTGCTCGGTTTCCTGGTTTTGTGGCCAGGAAAGCCAGCACCACCATGATGGTTTTGGCCAAGAGGGAAGAAACAGCAACTGAGAAGATGATGCTGAAGACCATTTGTTGGAGAAGGCAGGTGGCTTTCCTTGGTTGACCAATGAAGAGAGAAGAAGACAAGAAGCAAAGCAGGAGGGAGACCAGGAGGATGTAGGAGAGGTCCCGGTTGTTGGCTTTGACAAGGGGAGTTTCTCGGTATTGAATGAAGATGATTAAAACAAGGCCTGTGGTTAGGAACAAGAATAGGGCAAAAGAAACCAGGATGATGCCCAGAAGTTCTTCATAAGACAGGAAGGTTATCACTTTGGGGATACATTGGACTCTTTCTTTATTTGGAAATTTGTCATCCGGACATTGGGTGCATTTTTCTGTATCTGAGAGAAAAAAAAACAACAACCCCATATTTCTTTGTCCTTTGCATTTCAAAATATATTGTACAATCTTTGGGAACAAGTGATTATCAGGAGCATTTTCTGGGATGGATTTCTTAATATCGCCAGAGTCAAAAAAATAAGTGTATCACTTTTTTAAAAAAGATAGCTACAGTATATTTTTGATAGGCTATGAAATTGAGGGAAGCTTTGGACTTGAAAGATTTCCTTTGTAATGTTCAGAATATTCATAGGAACTTCCATTACTAAAGGAAAATAATGAACCAATTAATCTTTCTAGAGAAACTTATGTGCAGGATGGCAATTCTTGTCATACTTGCCTCAGAGGTGGCTGGCAGATCAAGTGACTGTTGCAAATAATTTGGAATGGCCATTGGAGAAGTGGGTGCAGACACATACAAGCATAACTATCCATGCCACCATATTGTGTATCTCATACATCAGTAACACCTTTTCAGTGTTCCTCAAAGGGAACCCATGTAGACTGCATTGCAGTCCTCCTTTCAGGAGGTGGACCTAAAACCATTCCTTGTATTTCAAAGAACTCAGGTGTTCCTAGAGAAGTAAATGTGGAAGGAAGGACTCATCCAACCTAAAAAGAAGAAATATTTTCTCTGGCAGTAGTAAAGCTTGTCCAATCTGCCACAACCACCTCTCTCTATCCAGCCCTTCCTTCACAGTCTTTTTGCTCTTCTGTTTAGATAAGAAATGAGGCATTTCGGAAATAAACCAGAAACCAATTAAGCTTAAAAGTGTGTTTTAATTCACACTTTCATGACAATACTCTGGATGGATCCAGTTCCACCAGGCCTCCCATTTTCCTTTGGTGTCACCCACCTTTCTGAATGGAGAAGGTCCCCTCCGGACAAGGAACACAGTCGTAACAGCAAACTGGCTCTCCTTCTCGAGCCCTCTTGACAAACCCAGGACGACAACTTTCCACACATTCAGACTGAGGAAAGGACTGAGCAGGAAAAAAACAAGATTGCCGAAGGAAATGTGTTAGGACTCTCCGTCCATGGAAAATGGACGTAAAAATGGATATTAGACAATATATTAGATATTAGCATCTGGTCTTCACTTAAGTAAATATAAAATCTCTCACTATTTCCAAACGGTTGGAGATATAACTTCTGGAAGATTTTTCCTTTAGTTCCTCTCTTTTGCTTTTAGCATCTCACATTGCCAAAAAAAAAAGGACTTTATTAAATAGAAAAGTCTGGAGAGATGGAACCAGGGGTGGGATTGTACTGGTACTATCCAGTCCTATAGAACCGGTTGTTATGATTCTGTGCAGTTCGGAGAACCGGCAAATCGCACCACTAACTGGCCCCTCCCCTCTCTGCCCGCCCCTTCCCTCCATGCCCTGTCAGTTCTTTGTGTGTGTGTGTGTAAATTTTATTTGAGTTTTCACAAAGAGAAAAACAATACAAATAAAACATCTTTTTTGAAAGTAGCGTAATCCCGGGTTACATTCTTTGTACAGACACAAATTCAGGTTCATGCTCATTTTTATACTCTATTCCATATCTTATTACTATTTTACATTTTCTGCATGGCTTCTCCCCTCTTTTAATTTTCTCAATTTTATTGTAATTATCTCATCTCAATTCAAATCATTGTATTTATATTTTTGTCTGTCCTGTTTCAATTAACTATTATCTTTTCTCATTAAACAAAATTTCTCCTGTAGTTACTGATTGGAGTATGACGCCTTTATATCTTTTCCCTAAAGTTGTAACATTCAATATAATACATAACTTCCATTCAGATTCTGCTTGGTACGTTCTTAAAATACACACTGTATTCTTAAAAAAAGAAAAAATATATAAAGGTATATAATTAAAACAACATATTCCATTCCTATTCAATTCTATCATTAATATTAATATTCATTAAAATCTTAACTTCTTTAACATTACTTTTCAATTAAGTATCATACTTCTATAGGAACAATTATAAGCTTTCCATAATTAATTCCTATTCTTATCGTGCATGCATGGCATCACCTGCAGCCTGCTTTTGCCCACTCACCAGGCCAGCCATTGCTGCATGCCTTCCGCTGTGGCCCTGCCTGATTTCCCTGGGAGAGTGAGGTTCTGAAAGCTCCAGGGCCCAGACACCTACCAGCCAATACCAGTCACCTTTACCCCCCATCCCACTTGCCTTTTGCTGCTGCCACCCACCACCCTAACCCCCAGAAGTGAGGCAGAGGTATGGGGGAGGGAGACCAGAGAGTATGGCCCATTTGCCTACCATCCCTTCCCTCTCCCACACGCAGCCCCTTTGTTGGACCCAGAATAATCACCCCTGGTTGGCCCTGCCACGCCCACCCGGTTGCACCCATGTAGGGAACAGGCGTTGTCATTTTGAAGTTGAGGGAGAATTTGGGGAAGGAGGTGGAGGGTGCTGCAGTGGCTGGTACAGGAGCACCATTGAGAAGCAAGAAAGTGGCCTTCTAGTGGTCCGACCTGGTGTTCAGGCTGGAGGCGGGCCACGGAAAGTCAGAGCACCGAGGGAAAGGGGGATTACCAGGGGGAGCTGCCCTCTCCTAGAAGAATTGGGACCATTGGGGTAGTCCTAGGAATTGGGTGAATCGAGCCACAGCTCCTTGCCTTCTTAGCTCAGGGAATGGCCGCTTTCTGCAGGAGGGGGACTGCAGAGGGGGCAGGTCTACCCGAGTGACTCCTCCGGTGTCTTCGCCAGATTATTTGGACACATAGAAGTGAGCACAGTTAAAGGCACTGCTGTTGCATGTGAGCTCAGGCCTCAATCCACAGCTCCGTAAAGCCAACACCAAAGAATTGGTCAATCAGATGAACCTGTGGTGCAATGCCCACTCGGATCTCAGCCGCTCCAGGCGGTCCGACCTCAAAGCCCTTTAGAAGCCGCCATTCCCAGGCTTCTCCTCACCTGTGCTTGGTCGCCCCCTCTTCACCTTGCTGAAGCGGCTGGCCCTGACCCTCACCCTCCCCTCCCTCGCCTGGCTTAAGAAGGCGTAAGTTTTTTCTTGGTCGAACTGGGACCTTAAGGACATATTTAACACCTGGGAAAGTAATGACTTGGAAGCTATAATGATTGATGTTTTCAGCTGCAAAGAAAAGTGATGAAAAGGGGAAGTTACTCTCCCTCCCTTATGGAATTAACAAATGGACAAGGGAAACCAGCCTTTTGATAGAAGGTAAAACCTAAACTCCTTTGTTATAAGTGGGAAGGGAGAGGCTTGGGAAAAAAAATTTTTTACTCTAAGATTTTGCTGGAGGAGATGCCTTGAAGATAAAGAGAATAGAAATTAATTCTAAAAAAGATTTAAAGCACAGATTGGACATTTTTTCTTTCCCTAATTTGACTTCACCTCTAGAAGAGAAATTGTAAAAAGAAGAAGCTTGTACTCTGCCTGGACTGTTTGATGACTGTGGGATTTTGGGACTTTTGGGAACTGTTTTAAGTTTGGAAATAATTGATTGGCTTAATAATAAGAAGAGGATGGAGAAAGAGAAGAAGAAACAGTTCAAAATGGCTCTATCTCTTGATGAACTAAAAAAACAATATTTAAAAATAAGGAAAGAAGGCAAAGATGTTATGGGAGAAGCCCTTTGTTTCCTAGATATGGCCCTTGTCATGTGTCAGCAAATTAAACAACAGCTGGAAGAAGCTGAGGAAGAAGAAGCCATTTTTAATGAACTAAACGGTGTGACTAAGAAAGAAAGGAGAAAGAGAGGAGCGAAAAGGAAGGACTTAAGAAATAAAAAAATATTTATGAAAGAGAAAAAGAAGATGCAAAAACAACAGAATGCTAGAAAGCAAAAGGAAAGAGGAATGCAACAGAAAGGGGAAATCAAGAAGGCAGAGGTTTGGAGAGGAGGGGGTAAAAAGTTTAGGCGGGTTAAGAAGGAAAGGGAAAAGGGGGAAAAATGTTACAAAGGTATAAAACAAGATGGAGAAAAGAAAAAATTTTTTAGGGATAATGGGTAATATGTTATGTCTCCTCTTGGAAATTCAAATGAACAAACAGAAAGCAGCCATTTCACAATCAAATCAAACTGAAGGAAATAACAAGATAACGGCTGGCAGAAACTGTTAGGACTCCCCTTTGAAATTCAAACAAACATAGAGCTCTTTGCAGTAACGTCCTCATTTAAAATAGTCATTTTGTTCCTGGCAAAAGGCACCAGCTCAGCTGTGTCCTTTTATACCCATTAAGGCAACGTGCTAATTAACTGGCTTGCCCTTCAGATTAACGTTTCCTGGTTCTGACGTCAATCCACGATCTAACAGTCATCAGAGTCAAAACTCCCAACAGGACCGATCCTTCCAATCACAACACTAATATATGGGTTTTTTTAAAAAAAAGGGGGGGATTCTGCAAAGTACACATGAGTATTGTAATAGTGGTATTTGTATTATAAGTAGATAATCAAAAAAATTTAAGATTTAATAAAAGACTAAAATATCAAGGTATAACTTTAAAAGGTTTAATAATGAATGATAATAAGTTTTAATAAAATACTAAAGGGAATGTTTAAAATATTAGTTTGAATATAGAGTTTAATGGATTAATGTGTTGATTGTTATGGATTTATTATTGTAGTATTGGTTTTTGAAATAGTAGAATGTACTAAGCAGAATCTGATTGGGATTTAGGTGTTATTTTAAATTTTAACTTAGGGGAATGATAGAAAGGCATCATACTCTGATTAGTGATTCCAGGGGAAACTATTCTTTTTTAAATTGGAAATGAGACAGATGTAAATGGAGAAATGGACAAAAGATATAAAAATACTTTTCTTTAAAGCAAGATTAAATATATAAAACAGAATTAAGATGAGGCAAAAGTGGAGAGGAGTTATATAATAGATATAGAATGGTAAACAAGATAGGTAATGGTATATAAGAAGAGCATGAATTCAATTGAAGTCCATACAAAAAGAGGTAATCTGGGGCCAAGTTACTTTCTAGAAGAAAGTTTTATGTTTTTATGTCTATGTTTTATGTGTGTGTGTTTAATTAAGAATTAAATAATAAATAATAAAATCTCGGAGGAAGACTACATGAGAATAATTATAAACAAGCCAGAGGAAAATATAAATGTGATGATTGAATAGCAGATAAATTAGAAAGGAAATATGATTGAATAATGATTAAAGAGAAACAATATGGAATTTGGTAAAGGGAATTTACGTGTTTATATGGAAATGGGATAAATTATAAGTACGTGATATAAAACAATATGTTACCTGCCTTGTAAAGATCTACAATGGAAAGAGGTTTTATGTTTTTAATGTTTAATGATGTTTTGTTTTGTT
Source organism: Pseudonaja textilis (assembly GCF_900518735.1). The sequence continues at coordinate 13,573 of NW_020770600.1, forward strand.
TGTTTGTTTGTAAAATCAATAAAACTTGTTTAAAAAAAAAAGAAGGTGAGGGTGATGGTGGGGGATAGTGAAGCGGCCGGGTCCCTATCTTCCCGACTCTCTTTCCCACTCTGTGTGTGTGTGTGTGTGTGTGTGTGTGTGTGTGTGTGTGTGTCTCCCTGAAAGCTGTGGCATGGCCAAGTCAGCAAGCTCTCCTTGGCGCTCTTCATTACTTCTTTCATTTCTTCTTTTTGGAATCCAGACTGGCTGAACCATGGTGGAAGCATCCCTTTGGGTGACCCTCCTCCTCCCTCTCCTCCTCTTCTCATAACCGGCAATTGTGGCAGGGCCGGGAGGATGCATGCGCATGGGGAAATGCTCCTCAAACAAATGCCAAAGCACAGAAAAACCTAGTATGGGGTGGGTAGCTGCTCACTTGAGGAGTGAGCGTCTCCCCACACAAGTGCACCCTCCTGATCCATCCACAGCTGCCGGGTGCGAGAGGAGGAGGAAGAGGAGGAGGAGGAGAAGGAGGGTTGTCCAAATGGACGCTTCCACCGCGGTCTGGCAATTGTTGTTCAGCCAGTCTGGATTCGAAAAAGAAGAAATGAAAGAAGTAATGAAGAGCGCCAGGGAGAGCTTGCTGGCTTGGCCATGCCGTGGCTTTCAGGGAGACACACACACACACAGAGTGGGGGAGAGAGAGGGGAAGATAGGGACCCGGCCACTTTGCTATCCCCCATTATCACCCTTACCTTCTCTCACTGCTCCATTTTGTCAACCATCTATGGTTTAGTATCTCCTTCAAACTGGTGAGAAACCCACAAGGGCTGGAGAATGTGTCACTAAGGCACATTTTGTTTGTTTGCTCCTTGTGCCTAAACTAGCAAAGGAAAAAGGGAATTCTGTTGACTGGGGCCTGAATTCAGATGAATTTGAATCATGATTGGGTGGAGGTCCTTTTGGTCCCATTGGGAGAGAAGCTTCATCCTGCTTGGGGAAAAGTGTCCCCTGAAAGTGCCAATGTCAGCCTTCAAGATCTACTATTGCTTTGCATCTTTTGGCTGCCATAAGTAACGGAGGGGGGGGGAGGGGGTAAGTCTGAGAAGAGAGCTGGAGGTGTTACATTCTACTGTTGTGTAAATGAAGTGGGGGAGTATAAATTCCTGCTTAGGTTTCTATTTCTCCCTTAGCTTTCTTTTCTCTGCGCAGCTGCAAAGCTTTATCAAAATATGCCAAGGTCAACGGACAGAGGCCTCATCATCACCTGAAGATGTCCACATGATCATATTCACAACTTTTAATTGGAAGAATCTTTTGAACTATTAGGGGTGGGAACATTTCCATCACTTTGTATATGTGATCTGTGCACCTAATTCCTCAATGAGGCGTTTGGACAACCCCATGCTGTACAAAGGTATGAGAAGGAATGGGTATCAGCCTCAGCCAGAGACAGCCAAGCTGCCCCCACCCCCATAATTGAGCCTGCATCAGCGCAGCAGCCAGCTGCAGCACCGGGCCCCCTGCGGGAGCTGTGATACTTAGAAGACGCAGAGCTCTTAAGCTGCCTCCATTAGAAGTGAAATTTGGGGGAAATCCCTAAGACTTGGGTTTCTTCCTAGCACAAGTTTGGAGCTATATGGAAGAATACGGGGAAGAGTTCACCTCAGAAGCAGCCAAAGTGAGATGTGTTACTGGGTCCCTGGAGGGAATAGCTGCAGAGTGGATGGTGACTTTGTATAATGATAACTCCCCACAACTGCTGAACTATAACGTATTCATGACTGCGCTGCGGGCAAGATTTGAGGACCCACTGGCGGAGCAAAAGGCCAGGATCAGGATGAAAACCATAAATCAGGGGCAGAGGTCAGTGGCTGACTACACCCAAGAGTTTAGACAGCTGGCATGCCATATCCGAGGCTGGTCCCAGGGAGCCCTGATAGAAGCATATAAAGATGGTCTAAATGAAGACATATACCAGAGATGCATTTCCAGAAGGGACCCCAATGACTTGCAGATGTGGTACTTGCTGGCAGAAGAGGTGGAAATAGATTTGACCCGAAGCAGACGCAGGGGGGGCTCTGGGTGGAGCAAGCCTTCCCCACCATGCTTCCAAGAGGCCCCAAATCCCCCGAAGGGAGGAGTGACGGCAAGACCCAAATCCACTGCCTGCTTCCGATGTGGGAAAAAAGGTCACCGGACTGTGGACTGCAGGGTCAAGCTGGATCCAAAGGGGGTGCCAAAAGGAGGGAGGAAACCTGAAAAAACCCCAGCGAAGCCTCACGAAACCGCGCTAAAGGTGAGGGAAGTTGTAGAGGTCGCCCCTCCGTAAGGAGAGGAGCTGGGACTTCCGACCTCCTCTGGGAGAGTGAATCTGACTCAGAAAACGACTTCCTGGTAAGTCCAAACAAGGGCCCCATGACCATTCCAGTAAAATTGAGGGTACTCACTTCAGGAACCGAAGGGGAGATGCTAGCCTTACCAGACTCTGGGTGCACGAGGTGTGTAATCAACATGAGAGTAGTTGAGGAGATGAGCCTAAGACTGAAAACTTTTAAAACGCCCATAGCCTTTTGCCAATTGGATGGATCAGTGGCGGGAGGCTGCCCTGCACGTTTCATAATGGAACCCCTAGAAATGACCATGGGAGAGCATAAAGAGACGCTGTGTTTTATTGTGGCCCCTGGGATGGAGCAACCGTTAATACTGGGATTACCATGGCTCCAGAAGTGGAACCCCCACATGAACTGGAGGAAGGGGTCGTTGCGCATACGCACCAATCAGCGACCGGAAAGGGAGGGGGGAATCTCAGCCGAAGCTTCCAAATCCGGTTGAGTTAGCCTCCACAGGTACCGAGGACTTGAAGGGGGAGGAAAAGATTCCGAAGGAATATTGGGATCTAAAGGAAGTGTTCAGTGAAAAGGCATCAGATGAGCTCCCCCTGCATCGGTCAACAGATTGTGGTATTGAAATTTTACCTGGGGTAACGCTCCCGAAACCAAAGCTATATTCGATGACACCATGGGAATTAGAAGAGCTGAGATCGTTTATCGATAAAAATTTGGAACGTGGTTTCATCCAACCCGCTAGACCCCGGGTAGCGGCACCAGTGCTATTTCATGAAAAGAAAGATGGCTCCAAGCATTTGGTAGTGGGCTATAGAAACCTGAACGCAATTTCCGTGGAAAACGTGTACCCCCTTCCCCTGATGAAGGACATGCTGGCCCACCTGGCTAAGGGAAATTTTTTCACGAAGCTGGACTTGAGAGAAGCATACTACCGAATGCGAATTAAGGAAGGAGATGAGTGGAAAACTGCTTTTAACTGCCCGATGGGTTGTTTCCAATTCAACGTTCTCCCATTTGGCCTACAGGGGGCTCCAGCCGTATTCATGCAGATGATCAATCAGGTGTTACACGAGCATTTATACAAGGCGGTTTTGGTTTACCTTGATGACATCCTTATCTACACGGAAACTTGGGATGAACATGTGAAATTAGTGCGGTCAGTTCTACAGAAACTGAGAGCCGCTGGTATGGGGAGGTTCTTAAAGAGACCAGACCTGGTCAGACTTATCCATGCCTCTCTTTTACACACACATACACACACACGTGGGGGGGGGGTAGAGAAAGAGAGAGAGAGATACGGGGGGGAGAGAGAAAAAGAGAGGGAAAGAGTAAAATAGAGGGAATGAGAGAAGAGGGAGAGAGAGAGAAGAAGAGAGAAAGAGAAAGAAAAGAGAGAAAGGAAGCAAAAGGAAGAAAAGGGATAGACAAAGAAAGGGAGAGATGGAAGGAAGGGAAAAAGAAAGAAAAAGAAAGGACACGGAGGGAGGAGAAAGTGAATGTGATATATGAATGTATACATGGAAGGAGGGAGAGAGAAAAAAGGATCGGAAGAAAGGACACAAACAGAAGACTCTTTGAAGCAGCACAGCAATCTAGGGCTGGCCTGCAAGGGATCTCGGAGGTCATCTAGTCCAACCCCTTGATCCAGCAGAAGATCCTTACAGAATCAAAGAATAGCAGGGTCAGAAGGCTGTTTGTGTGTGTGTGTGTTTGTGTTTATGTTTGTCAAAACTCTAAAAACAGGTCAAGGAGCTCTGGGGAGATCAGTCATAAATTAGAACACTTGCTAAGCAACTGGCCATTAAGAGAGGACCACTTGTATTTGGTTTGCCAGTCACATGGCCACATGGCCATGCCCATCTGGTCACGTGACCACCAAGCCATGCCCACAAATTAAGCCATGCCCACAGAACCGGTTGTTACAAAATTTGAATTCCATCCCTGGATGGAACTGAGAAAAGTTTTCAGCATTAAGTGGTAACCAGTTGGTTCCTTCTCATGACCCCATTAACACGCATTTCTCCCCTCTTCTTACATCCATAATTTTAAGGTGTGATATCAGAACAATCTTGATAATCAATCTTGAACTCAAAGCCTTGGAGCTGCTTCCTAGGAGCAGAAGGTCCATTGCTCTGTCCCAGGGAGGGTGAAAGGGAGGCATGGAGAGCTCTGGCCAGGTCTGGCCTCCTTAAGGGCCTCCCAGATTATGGAGCTGCCCCTTCAGGGAACACTTTTCCCCAAGCAGGACAAGGAGAAGCTTCTTTCCCCCAATGGGGCCAAAAGGACCTCCGTCCAATCACGATTCAATCCCATCCGATATGGTCCAAGACTGGATTCAGGCCCCGGTCAGCAGAATTACCACCTTTGTTGCTCTTCTGGGCACAAGGAGCAAACAACCAGAAGCTACTAGTGACACATTCCCCAGCCCTTGTGGGTTTCTCACCCCTTTGATGGAGACCCTTAATTGTATGTGGTCCACAAAATGGAACAATATCGAAGCCTCCTTAGCAGCCTAAGGGAAAAAATCCGGTTTCTACTGCCCAGATTCAATTCTCGGTGACGGTCAACCACCTTTGGGGAATAGCATCAGCCCTCTTGAAATGGGACCTCAGGCTTTGGAAAACAGAGGAAAGACATCAAAACTTTCTCCTACCTTGTTGAGCACCTTTAGCCGTGAAAGAACATCTTGCTTGATAGAAAGTCTCTGTCTTTCAAAATACGCCAGAACCTCTCTCTTGGGATCATCCCTGGGAAGAACCAAGAAGCCCGAAATGAGCAGATCTGCTGCTACCTTTCCATTTGGGTCCATGTAGAGTTTAAGGTCTGAAATATTGACAAACTCATTCTTCTCCAGGAAAGGATGGAACTAGAATGGGAACATGCAGCAATTTTAAAAGCAGAAAACTTTGTTTCTTATCCCAGACACTTTTTCACATTTGAATCTTTCTTCTGTGGTTGTCTAATTTACAGACATGCTTGATTAGGAAAATAGGTGTTATTACTATCTTACGAGTAAACGAATGAAGTTCAAAAAATTTGTCAATCATAACCCGACAATATAGATTTTGACAAAATATAGTTGAACAACAGAAAAAAGGAGATTTATGAACTCCCTGAAAGCAACAGGTTGGTTATCAGAAACACGGATTTCTGAAGAGGAAAATTGTCAGGGTCATCCTCTCCCAGGAAGCCCAGACAGGAAACCTGAGCTAGGCCCACTTCGCTGTAATGCTGCACTGACAGGATTTGGGGAGTCAGAAAGTACAAATCTCCCACTGACCCTTTTTTTTTTAATGCAACTGTAGGTGTCCTCCTCTTATCTGGTTCTTCCCCAGGCAGAATCTCTCCTCCACCCCCCAAAAGTCATTCCCTCCTATCACTGCCCTTTCTAAATGGATCGTGGGAAAGGGGGGATATAACTCATGTGCTCTATGCAAGTCATCCTCACATATTATTTCATTTCCTAAATACATTATGGAAATACTGCTGATATAACTTGATCTCAGGAAAGAGTAACAAACAATTTTGTGATGTGATCAAAAACCTAGTTAAGTGAGGGGTGGATGGTATGATAATTAAGTGGATAAAAACTGATTTAAAAATGGTACTCAAATAATCTTTAGTTTTTATAATCTTTGTCATGAAAGTGGGAATATACTACATTTTGTCATTAGGTCATCAATTTTTCTATGTTGTCATTAATATAATAGGGTTGATAAAACACTATTATACAAGATTTATAACAATTCTCAGGCAAATATACTTTTTGTTATTTAAGCATTACCAACTTTCCAGAAAAATATTTATGATTTGCTCCTAGAAACAACTGTATGACTCAAAAGCAGTAGAAAACTATCTGGGTTTTAGGATTTGATAAATTATAGTATCTCATACAAGAACATTAATGATGCACTGGATGAAGGATTGTGCCAAGGTTGATAAGTATATAAGGGAGCCAGTTTGCTCTACTGATTAAACCTCCAAAGTAGAAAGCAAGAGGCTGTGAGTTCAAGACCCGCCTTGGTCATGAAGCAGACTGGGGAATTTGGGGCCAGTCTCTCAGCCCAACTCAACTCACAGGGTTGTTGTTGTGGGGAAAATGAACACACAACTACTCATTGGTACTCAGCCCCCATGGCTTCTGCAGGGAAGAGCTTTTAAGGATGGGGGATGAGTTAGTGCACTTAGTGAACCAAACAAGGTCTCAAAGATCTGGAAATCCAACATTTGGGGCTGCTCTTCCCAAGAATGATTATCTGAGCAGCCTTTAGAGATATTTATATCGAATCACCCTGCCAAAAGTCCAAAGGGAATTAACCTCCGAGAGCTGCAACGGAGTTCCCAGAGCAGTTTCAGGGGACCAATACAAATAAAGAATGCCTGAGCTGAGACTGGGGCCCTGAGGACAAGGCACCACTCGAACTGCAGCTCACGCAGAGGTGGTATTCAACCGGTTCTTACCGGCTCGGGCAACCCGGTGGTCACTCCTCATTGGCCACACCCCCGAACTGGGTCGCCTGCTTGTCCCAGTTGCTCTCCTAGCTTTCCCTAGCAAGTGGTGGCTGTGGCGCTGATCGGGCAGATGTCCCAGAGCTGTTGCACACGCGCACTGTGTGTGCAGCCGTGCGTGTGCTACTGATGCAGTGCGCATGTGCAGCAGCCCTGGGACATCTGCCTGCCTGCCCGCCCTCCCGGATCACGTTTTCTTACTTCTCCTGGCAGATGCGCCTCCTCCAGTCCAGCCCAGCCTGGCCAGCCAGCAGGTGGGTGGGCGGATGTTCCGGGGCTTCTCGCCCCCCTTGTCGTGATATGCCAGCAGGAGCTCCTCAGGCCAGCTGAGCCAGGAGCCGCCATTCCCAGGCTTCTACTCTCCCGTGCTTAGTCGACGCCTCTTCACCTTGCCTGAAGGGGCTGGCCCTGCCCCTCACCCTCCCTTCCCTCACCTGGCCTGAGAAGGGAAGGGGGATGGTGGGGGATAGCGAAGAGGCCGGGTCCCTATCTTCCCCTCTCTCTCCCCCACTCTCTGTGTCTGTGTGTGTGAGAGAGAGACACAGAGAGAGGGGGGGGGCAAGAGAAGAAAGAAAGAAAGAAAGAAAGAAAGAAAGAAAGAAAGAAAGA
>NW_020770602.1:0-21006 GCF_900518735.1 Pseudonaja textilis
CCTTCATAATTTCAACTATTGCTCATCCTTAAATATTGGACCCTCAAGAAAGTTCCTAGCAGAATTTAAATGCATCAGAAATAGAAGTCTGGGAGGTTTTTGAGGGGTCTGTCATATTAGGAACATTACTCAACATTCCTCTCAGAATAATGTCTAATTCTTTTTTGGTACATCCCTCTGAGCTTTCTATTTATCTGGTCTACAGCTCATGTGGAACTTAGGTCATTGTATAGAAGTTTATTTATTCCATGTAAATCTTCCCTTTTGAAAATTCACAATGAAACACCTGGACGAAATTTCCTCCTGATCTTGAAAGTGAAAGCTGAGAGATTGATCAACTAGCCCAAAGCGACCCAATTGGCTCCCTGTGAATGTGAAATTTGCTCTCTCTCTTCTACTGGACTCCCTCCTTGATCTGCTTCATGCTTGTTGGAATACATGATAGAATGTATTTTGTATTACAGCAAATACAGAGAATTAATTAGCCAGTAGATGGCAGCGTTTAATTAGCATCTATGGTTATAATCTACAGTTCCTTTACGTTCTAAGGAAAATTTCCTGCAACAGTTGTGACAGTTGAAACCATTAAGCAGCAAGGCCCATAGTGACTATACGCTGTACACTTTATTTGATCTATATGGCTACATAACCAACCTCTGTATCAATCTGTGTAGCTATACAATCATCCTCTGCTACCATTTCTATAGAATAGAATAGACTTTCTAACAATGCTTCAGCTTCAACAGAATTGCAGATTATTCAAGGGTTTGACTATCATGGACATTTCCTTCTCCTTCCTTTCCTTTCAGGAATTATTTCATTTGTACAGGTGAAACTCAAAAAATTAGAATATCATGCAAAAGTTCCTTTATTTCAGTAATACAACTTAAAAGGTGAACCTAATATATGAGATAGATTCATTACATGCAAAGCAAGATAGTTCAAGCCGTGATTTGTCATAATTGTGATGATTGTGGCTTATAGCTCATTAAAGCCCTATATCCACAATCTCAGAAAATTAGAATATTATAGACAATCAATAAAACAAGGATTGTACATAGAACAATATCGGACCTCTGAAAAGTATAAGCATGCATATGTACTCAGTACTTGGTTTGGGCCCCTTTTGCAGCAATTACTGCCTCAATGCGGCATGGCATGGAAGCTATCAGCCTGTGGCACTGTTAAAGTGTTATGGAAGACCAGGATGCTTCAATAGCAGCCTTCAGCTCTTCTGCATTGTTCGGTCTCATGTCTCTCATCTTTCTCTTGGCAATGCCCCATAGATTCTCTATGGGGTTCAGGTCAGGCAAGTTTGCTGGCCAATCAAGCACAGTAATCCCACCGTCATTGAACTGGTTTTTGGTGCTTTTGGCAGTGTGGGCAGGTGCCAAGTCCTGCTGGAAAATGAAGTCAGCATCCCCATAAAGCTCATCTGTGGAAAGAAGCATGAAGTGCTCCAAAATCTCCTGGTAGACGGTTGCGTTGACCCTGGACTTAATGAAGCACAGTGGACCAACACCAGCAGATGACATGGCTCCCCAAATCAACACAGACTGTGGAAACTTCACACTGGACTTCAAGCATCTTGCAGTGTGTGCCTCTCCATTCTTCCTCCAGACTTTGGGTCCTTGGTTTCCAAATGAGATGTAAAAGTTGCTCTCATCAGAAAAAAGGACTTTGGGGGATTTCCGGTCTGCAGCGCTTCGGAGCAGGCAGGAATCCGCGACTGTACGCTGTTTCTGCCTGTGTTCACTGCTCGAGTGCCCTGAGCTATTCGGCTTCGGGGCTAAGCCACCTCCGTAGAAGGTGGCAAAGACAGGGGGCTCTGGCAGGGTTGAGAGATATCACACCTCTCTTCCCTAGCTGGCTAAACCCCCTTTTCCAAAGGCAGCTGAGCGGCAGTCAGCAATGGCCACCACATAGAAGAGCTCAGACTGAAAAAGAAAGTGCAGGAGGAGCTATGAAGAAACGAAAGTGATCTTTGCTGACCGGGACAAAGTAACAGTGAAAGTACCCTGGAACTTAAAACTTACTAAAGATACATTGTTTCCAGACTGTGCTAAGCGGCGAATGGAAGTTAAAGGAAAAACTTTTTTTCTTTTCACTCTCCTTCCAAACATGACAGCGATAGAACTTTATGAGAAATCGGAAAACCCGCATTGGAGGTATGCTAAATGCTAAAGGCTAAATGCTAATGCTAAAGGGATATGGATTTCTGAATATTTAAAGAAAAATCTTTTTTGCTGTAAGTGGGAAGGGAGAGGAAAAAAATTGGAGTAGAATTTGAAAACAAGGAGGAGACTGCCTAGAATTTTAAAGAGCTATTGAACATTAATAAGACTTCAAAAAGATATATCTTTATTGGAACTTTGTGATTAAACAGCAACCCCAGAAAGAGAAATGGAAGAAAGAAAAAAGTGCTAAAAGAAATAGCTTATTTGGATTGTTTCGTGACTTTGGAACCCTTGGGAATTATTCTTGATTAAAAGCACTTGGGTGGTTGTTTTGGAAAAATTTTTTCTCTTTATAATGGCATCGCTTGTGGATGAATTAAAAATTGAATATCAAAAATGCAAAAAGGAAGAACAAGAAGGGAAAAATACTTTGGGCACTCTTTTTCAATTTCTAGAAATGGCGGTATGTATGTACTTATGAAAAATTGACTGCGCAGCAGGACGATTGGGATAAAGAAGAAGCCATCTTTGATGAACAAGTGATTCTATTTGGGGAGGAGGAGAAAGAGGAAAAGAAAAAGGGGACTTTAAGACTTGAAAAAACAACCAAAAAAGAGAAAAATGAGTTGAAAGGTGGATACAAGCTTAGAAAACAACAGAAAGGGGGAAAGCAGAAGAAGAAAAGGGAGGCGGAGAGACAAAGGGGTAAAAAGGGTAAGGAGAAAAATAAGCAAGGGAGAAAGGAAGGGATGAGAAGCCTCAATGGTGGGAAGCAAGATTTAAAGAAACAAAATTCATTTAGAGACAATGGGTAAATTTAATTGAAAAAGGGATTCTGTAAGGTACATTAGATTGTGTTTTTATATATGTATTTAGAATAAAATGCTTTAGATATAAATGAGTATTAATATGTATGATTAATTTTTTAATGGCATTGATAGTCGTCTTAGCTACATTATATACCTATAAATTTGTTCCTTTGTTGTTGTTTTTCTTTCTTATAAAATACATTGTGTAATTTTAGAATGTACTAAACAGAATCCCAATATAAGTTATGTGTTATATTAAGTATTATTAAGTTAGGGGAAAGAGTTAAAGGCATCATACTCCAGTTAGTGTACAGGAGAAGTTTTGTTCAAAGAGAAAAGATGGATAGCTGGAAATAGAACAGACAAAGAATTATAAGTATTATGATTTGAACTGAGATGAGATAAATAAAATAAAACTAAGAAAGTTAAAAGAGGGAAGAAGCTATATAGAAAATTGAAAATGGTAATAAGATATGGAATGGTATATAAAATGAACATGATTTTTGAATTTGTGTCTGTACGAAGAGTTTTAACTCGGGAACAAGCAACTTTCAGAAAAGATCTTTTATGTTTTTATGTTTTATGTTTTGTTTGTGTATTGTCCTTGAAAAGCAATAAAATTACTATTAGCAAGAAATATAATTTGAATAATAGAATGAAAGGGAGAAATAAAGAGAAGTTGGGATAAGATATGAAGTTGAACAAATAATGTAAATATATATATTTAATTGTGTTTGTATGGAAATGTGATAATTTGGAATTATTCAGTTTCTAAATAAGATGTTCTATTGGTTTTTTCAGAAAAGATCCTTTATGTTATTATATCTATGCTTTGTTTGTTTGTGTATTGTTTTGTAAAAACTAATAAAATTTGTTTAAAAAAGAAAAAGAAAAAAGGACTTTGGACCACTGAGCAACAGACCAGTTCTGTTTTTCTTTAGCCCAGGTAAGATGCTTCTGATGTTGTTTGTTGTTCAGGAGTGGCTTGACAAGAAGAATACGACATTTGAAGCCCATGTCCAGGATCCGTCTGTGTGTGGTGGCTCTTGATGCACTGACTCCAGCCTCAGTCTACTTCTTGTGAAAGTCCGCAACACTTTTGAATGGCCTTTTCCTGACAATCCTCTCCAGGCTGCGGTCATCTCGGATGCTTGTGCACCTTTTTCTTCCACACTTTTCCCTTCCACAGCACTTTGGGAACATCCAACTTCTTTTGCAATTACCTGTTGAGGCTTTCCCTCCTTATGGAGGGTGTCAGTGATGGTTTTCTGCACAACTATCAGGTCAGCAGTCTTTCCCATGATTGTGATTCCTACTGAATCATACTGAGAGACCATTTAAAGGCTCAGGAACCCTTTGCAGGTGTTATGGCTTAATTAGCTGATTAGAGTGGGACCCTTTGAGCCTAGAATATTGAATCTTTTCACAATATTCTAATTTTCTGAGATTGTGGATTTGGGGTTTTCATGAGCTGTAAGCCATAATCATCTTAATTATGACACATCATAGCTTGAACTATCTTGCTTTGCATGTAATGAGTCTATCTCATATATTAGGTTCACCTTTTAAGTTGCATTACTGAAAAAAATGAACTTTTGCACGATATTCTAATTTTTTGAGTTTCACCTGTAAGGCTTCCCAATTAAAAAATAGCTCATGGCATCATACAACATTAAAAACAGATAAACACTACAATGACCAGAATGGGCAAAAGGCTGGAATAATGCCAGAACCAGATTTTTCATAGACACATGGAAACTGGCTCAAAACTGGCTTCATGTTTTCCCATGAATGAAGGCAAATATACGTATCCCAGGATAATGTTGGAGGATTCAATCAGAGTCAATCGCCAGGACTAGAGGTTTAATCTTCCAAGTTTCACAATTGTGTAGGAACCCCTCCTCAGGGAACTTCTCTCTAACCAGAATGTTTGTTTGTTTGTTTTCCAAGTCTTTCAAAGTGTGTCACTCCATTGGACTAAGCATATTGTTTGGTTTGTGTGTGATCAGCACTGCCAATTCTTTTTGCCCGATGGCATGTTTTTCTGGCTCTTGTATCTCAGATCTGTTGACTATAGAGTCTACTGCTGCTATAAATTCTCTTAGGGTGGTGTCACTCTCACGTTCTGTTGAGAGAGAAGTTCCCTGAAGATGGGCTCCAGCACGAGTCCGAAAACTCGGAAGACTAAACCTCTGGTCATGGTGACCAACCCTGACTGGATCCTTATATTTTCCTTTCTTATGGCTACTGGATCTGGATTGCAAAAATCCATCTGAGACATAGGTGGCACAGAAAAATATTTGTATACCTCTCTGCCAACATCACACGGTTGTTTGGATTTTTGCATATCCCAGCCGCTCTGAAAGGATTAGTGTCCTTCTTTTACTGTTCCGATTTTTTAAATATTTTTCAATTCCTGTGTTAATAGTAAATTTAGCCTGATTTTCTTTGAAGTCAATTGGTCAATTAATCAATTTATTTATAGGTTTTGACCACTGTTCAGGTGGAATGGAATATAGTACAAATACAAACCATGTCAACAAATGGCAGGTGCATACTATGAGACACAACACATACGTTCAGCCAAGAATACATGTCCAAAAGATAATAAGATTCATTCAGAAGGAGGGTAGAAGAAGTGAACTGCATTAGTAGGCTGCTAGCATAGAGAAGAGTGTTTGATGCCTAACAAAGGTGGCACCAAGGGAGGCATTCCTCACTTAGGCTTAATCTCTAGGCAAGCATAGGAGGGTCCCAAGTGTTACTGCTCAACAGGAGCCCAAAAACAAGAAGAAGAATAAATTGCATTTTTTTAGCAACTAGATGAACAGTGACAAGTGGGAGGAGATGCAGCAGGATCGGGCTCCCTGCATGGGCCCAAAGCCTTGGTAGGGACCCAAGAATGTTAAACTTTGAATGGAATCTAAGTTCAAAGATTAGGTAAATATGCTCTTAGGATTTGTACTGTGTCCCTTAACACAAAACAAATTGCATCATATCCCCAGAATTAGCATACATCAGTGGGAAGACCTTCCACCCTGCCCCCTCTTCTAAATCATACCGTCCTTCCTCGATGGAATCCACAATGATTTGTTTGAGGACAAAGATACAGAGCACGGCCACAAATATGTGATGGATTGTGCGGAAATGTTCCACCTCCAGCAACGTGCTGTAAAAGAGAGACAAGTTGCCAGCAAGTAAGTAACAGATGTTGGGAGAGATGGGCAGCTGGAGATCATTGGACAAGATTTGGGTCCCAAAGATTTTCATCTGGTCTTCTGCGCAAAAACTTGTAGTTTCACTTGTACAAAAGAAATAACATTCAAGTGGCTGGTGGGAAAATGTTCCATCTCTTATGATATACAGATAGTCCTCAACATAGGACCGCATTTGAGCCCTTGGACCCAGCAGTTAACTCACTCCTGCTGAGACTAAACACAGCCTTATTCTAATATGCTAGTAATAACTTTGTGCTAGCCACCTAATCAACCTAATCCTTTCAAAAATACTTCCTTTTGTTTCCCATCTGCAGTATCCATTCCTTTTCCGGCACCCACCAAAGAGTCTCATCATTGGCTATAGAGAATGCTCAGTCCTTATTCCAACTCTTGTTCTTTATCAACAGTGGAATATCAATTATTTTGTCCAAGGCCACCTTTGGAACCGGAGGCCTTAGAGATCCTTGCATATTGTCCCTCTGACTCTTAAGTTTTGTTTATATTATGACCAGACATACTTACTCAGACAAGGACCGTTGAGGGACAAAGACTTTCTTCTTCAGTAGCTGACCCTTCTTTCTGCATGATAAGATTACAAAGCAGGTAATATTTAATAGATCTCTCAAAATTCCTCTCACCTCTGAGAAGGGGGTAAAGGTAAAAAAAGTCCCTGAGGATTTTACTCCATAGTCATTGATGACTATCAGAGGGGGTGCTCATCGCTGTTTCAAGGCCATTGAGCCAGCACTGTGATGACTCTATTTTCCTTATCCCTGATCTAAAATCAATTGCAAGGAACCTCTTCCACCTGCTTTGCTTCTTTGCTGGGACCACGCTCAGTTGCTGGGGTCTGGAATGAGCTGCTTCTTCCAAGGTCTTGTCTAAGAGATCACTCAGCTGATTGTGTACCTGGTCTAGTATCTTCACCTTCATTACCTACCAATAAAACAAAGGGAATTTAATGATGCCCAGGCCTGTCATTAATAGATTCCTAGAATACATTTAGGTGATGGATACTGTCAGGGAATTGCACAGATGATGTCCAAATGGAGTCAGAGATGCTGACACAAACTTACAGTTTCATATAAATAAATATATTTACAGTAGGAACATCATGAAGTAAATTGCAGGCAGCACACAGGGCACACAGGGGAAAAAGGTGGGCTACAAGGAAACTCCCCCTTTACTCTCACAGCAACTAATCACAATTTAGATTCCCTCATGCAATGGCTAGCTCTCCTCAACGAATTAGCTATAACTGTGTGTTCTTACTCATTGTCCAGTTGCTTTGCTTCCTTGATCTGTGCCAGAAACTTCCTTGCTCAGAAAGCCTAGTAAACCTCTAGGAGCTAATACTCTATGATAAAGACCATTTGACTGTGGAGCCATAGACTTGACCATTTTCATAATTCTTGATAATTCATCATTTAGGGAGAATATTTGTCTCTCTAGTACTAACTCCTTCCTGCTTTATTAGTACCTATTATCTATTATTACCTCCAGGTGTCTCTTCCATTGGATGTGGGCAGTTATTTTCTCCAGGTGTTCAGCTTCTCCTAGAGAGTTAGAAACAGCTTCACTTTAAAAGTATGATTTGACATTGGGTGAGTTTATTGCTTGGATTAGACAGAAATCTTCTCATTGTACAGAGTTTTTTGTTCTAAATTACTACTTCAAATTTCAAGCATTCGTTTCTCCACTCTTCACATTCTTTTTCCTTTGGGGTGGATAAAGCAGGTCCAAAACTATTTCTATCAGGCTCCTGAAGTATTTTATATGGTATGTTTTTATTCAGTTTTGTAGTCTTTTTTAAAAAGCAGATTTCCACACTATAGTAACTGCTTTTAACCAGCAGATCTGGAAGTCTGTGTTTATCGTACAATTCTATTTTGCTTAATTATTAAGCAAAACAGCATAAAACATTACCATATCATTCTAGGCTTTTTGCTGTGGCTCCCAAAATGCTAATCTCTGCATAGTACTACCTAATTCCAAGACCTAATTGAAAATCCTCAGACAATTTATCCACAGCAAGGCTATCCCCCACCCAATTGTGTAGCAAAATATATCATCCATGCCCCTTAAATGCCTCCTTACCATTGAGTATTTGTGTTTCCTCTTCTCCCCTGGCCTGCTCCTGGGATCTTCTTTGCCTCATGCCTCCAGTGCTCATTTCCATTGGGTCCATGATGGTTCTGAAAGTAGAGTTTCTTAGGTTAATTTCACACTCTAGCCCAGCAGTCAGATAACTAATTCACCAGGGGAGGAAATAAAGCCTCTGCAGTTGGAACTTAATGCACCAATGAGGTAACAGATATCAGGTAGTGATAGCAAAGGTAGAACTCTGACCTCCCTACCGTGATTAGCAAGTTATGCATTTTCAACTAAACTTTCCACAGGAAAAAAGTTGTAATAGAGCTAGATTTTCAAGATCTTCCATTATTCGCACCATTTTATTTTCTGAATCAAATTAGTAAATATTTATTTGTTACAGCTGAAACAATTCCACCTGAGAGTTAGTGAAAAGGAGCTTTTTATTTCCCAGGCCCTACAATTTGAGGATATATCAAGGATAGATTTTCTCGGCTGAAGTCAAACACTAATTCAACTGCATTTCCCCCAGTTGTTTAGTCACAAGGCCAGAAAGTTCTCTAGTAATAATATTGGGGACAGAGGCAGGGTGGACTGATGGGGGTTCGCAGAGATTCGGGAGAGACCCAGCTAAGATTCTGTGCAGTTCAGAGAACCCCCAAATCCCACTCCTGGCCTACCCCACCCCTTCCAGGAGTCCCCAAATAGCCCATTTTGGATGCAAGTAAGTGCAGGGTGTGCACAGAGGCTCAGGGAGGGTGAAAAAACGAGCCTCCTGGAAGTTTGGGAAGGCTGGAAATGGTCCCATTTGTGGCTTCCAGAGAGCTTCCGGAGCCTGGGGAGGCTGTTTTTGCCCTCCTGGAGGCTCGAAGAAAGCTTCAAGAGCCAAGGTTCACCATGATGCAGGAGGCTGACTAGGCCACGTCCACACAGCAACCGGGCAGAGAACCCTTTGCTAAAATTTTTGCAATTAATTTGTCCAGTTGCTCATCAATTTTGGGTTTGAGAGCAAAGGGAACTCGGCGTGGTTTTAGGCGAATGGGCGCAATGTCAGGGCGAATATTAAACGAAATAGGGGACCCCTTGTGCTTGCCTAACTTGTCTCTGAAAACTTCTCAGAAATCATGGACGAGGGCTGCTTCCCAGTCATCGTCTTCGGTATGATGGATGCTGGCCATTCCGATTCCTAATGGCGCGAACCACTGAAGGCCAAGTAGACTTGGCTGGTCTCTATCGACAATGGTGAGTGGTAGTATTGCAGTATGTCCTTTGAAGGAGACCTGGAAATGGCTAGTACCTGCGACTGGAATCCGGTTGCCTTGGTAATCTTTTAGTATAAGTC
This sequence comes from Pseudonaja textilis, assembly GCF_900518735.1. Next base: position 9,638 of record NW_020770602.1, read on the forward strand.
TCTGACTGCTGAGGTCTTGGCGTCGGATGTTGGGAATCAGCTGCTTGAGGGTTTTCCAGGATACCATAAATAGGGAAGAACCAGAGTCTACTTCCATGATGCACGGTTTATTTTCGATGGTGACTTCTACACAAATTTTCTTTGTATCAAGCGATGAAGCGTGGCCAATGGTGATGGTTTGATGAGCCTCTTCTCGTCTGGGCATACCATTAAACCTTCGGGGTCTGTTGTACTGGTTCCACTGGTTACTAGGGCGGTCCCTCTGTGTGGTGGGGTTGCCATCGGTTCTTTTCGGACTGCTCCCTCTCCATCTGGGGCTGGAACCTCTCTTGTTTCTGCATACTTTAGCAATATGCCCACGTTTTTCACAAAAACGACAAATAGCGTCTAATAATCTGCACTCGGATCGTGGATGGTTCCCACCGCATCCGGCGCATTGGTAGTTCGATTTACCACCCTGCTGGTCCTGTTGGTCATGTTCTGACCCGAGTCTGTGGACTTCTTCCTCCTCGCTGTCTGAGGATGACTCGATATCTTCATGATGGGTGGCCGATGTGTACTTGTCTGAAGGTTTCCCAGCATCGTTGGTGGGTTGGCGGTTGGTCCCGCTGGTTCGGCACATTCTTGCAGCTGATTTATGAGTGGCTTCAGCTGCAGTAGCGTCTGCTACGGAATCTGCAAGTGAGATGTCTCCCTTGGCCAGGATCTTGCTTTGGACAGTTGGATCACTTAGGCCAAGAACCATTCTGTCTCTCATGGCTTCTTCGAGATTAGAGAAGCCACATAAACCGCCCAGGTTTCTCAGGTCTGCCATGAAATCCCCGATGCTCTCACCTTCACGCTGGTCCCTCTGATAGAACTCATGTCTGCGAATGAGAGTCGGTACTGCTGGGGCGTAATGGTTGCGAAGGATGGGAGCAAGTGTATCCCAGTCCATCGTTTTAACTTCAGCTGGTTTCGCTAGTGCTTTAGCCATTTTAAAGACGGTAGCTCCACAATGCATTAGAAAAATGGCTTGTTTCTTGCTGTTTGTGGCATCTTTGAGGTTGTTGGACTCTAGGAACATTTGAAACCTGTCCATATATGAGTCCCAATCCTCGCTAGCTGGATCGAATGGGGCGGGTGGTATAGCGCTGCTGGCCATGTTGCCGATGTTGCGCTCTGTCGACCACATGCTCCTTCTGCTTAGCTTGTGTTCAGTAGACTTCGTTGCCTCCGCATCCCATCCTCGTCCCCAGTATTAGATCTGGGAGGATGGTTCAAAAATGGAGGCAAGACTCAGATAAGAACAACAGCTCTTTATTAGTGACTTCAGATCTGAGCGAAATATCCCGGCCGCAGCAGCCCCTTATATAGGGGTGGCTGCGGCTAGGCAGCCAATGAAGGCGATTTGAGTTTGCCACTCTTGGCTGGGCCAATCACGGCAGCCCGTTTACTAACCAATCAGATCAGTCTGTGGTGACCAATCACGATCTGCTATTCGCGGGCCAATCAGAGTTGTAGGCTTTCGAGCCTGCTAGTCCGGAACAGAGAGTATGATTGATGACTCTTGGCCATGGATGTGCCCCATTGGAGAATATGAATTATGATACACCCTGGGGGTGGGGGAAAACCAGGGTCAATGGTGACAATGAATGATGTGTCTCAGAGTCGGCTACACCCAGGCAGCACTGGCATGTCTTCCCCTAATAAACCTTCTTTGAGGTTTGAAAATCAGGCTAGAGACTCATGATTTAAATGGGGGTCACTAGCAGAGCCCTGACATTCTTATTTTACCACCTTGGAAGAATGGAAGGCTGAGTCAACCTTGAGCCATTGAAGAATGAACTCCTGGCAGTGGGCAGAATTAGCCTGCAATATTGCATTCTAACCACCACTGCACCACCATGGCTAATAAGGAGTCAAAATGCCCTGTGGAAATACCATGAAGAGGATGGATGAAGATCATTATAAATATGTGGGAATCTTTCAAGCTAAAAACATCAAGCAGAATAAAGTCAAGAAGAATGTTAAAACCAGTGGTGGGATTCACATTTTTTTTACTACCAGTTCTGTGCGTGAGGCTTGGTGGGCGTGGCAGGGGAAGGATACTGTAAAATCTCCAGTCAGAGGTGGTATTTGCCGGTTCTCTGAACTACTCAAAATTACCGGTTCTCCAGAACTGGTCAGAACCTGCTGAATATCACATCTGGTTAAAATTGAACACATCATGAGAGTGAAGATTTTAAAGTCCAAACTCAATAGAAGAAATATACCAAGCCAATTAATACCTGGATAATTCCAGTCATTAAATACAGAGCTGGACCATACAAAGCTGTAACAGTGGACTGCACTCAAGCAGAACTAAGAGCCCTGAATAGGAAGACCAGACACAATAATAAAAATTGATTCATGCCCTTCTACTTACCAAGCATAGGCGAATATGGAATGTCGCAAGTACACCAGACAGTTAAAGAATAAAAAAGGGCATTGGAAGAGTGTCTGAAGGACAGTGAAAAAGATGCACGGAAGCTAGTACACCAGGAAGGCTTACTAAGTCTCAGATCAAAGTGGCCTACAAAAAAAGATTAAATGAAGAATAGAAAAGAGACATGGCAGGAAAGTTGTAGAAAGAGACAGTATAATTCTGGCTGCACAAGACCAAATCTTAAGAACAAACACATACAAAACCAGAATTGAGAAGACATCAATAGAAAGCAAATGCTGCCCCTGAAAAGAAACTGAAGAGAGTGAACTACCTTGTGAGCTACAAGAAGCTCATGCAGATTGACAACAAACAACAGCATAACAAAGTAGCAACAATAATACATTGGAATATCACAAGAAATATAATTTGCCTGCAAACAAGAACTGTTGGGAGCACAAAATAGACAAAGTAACAGAAAAAGCTAGGCAAAATCACATCATATACCTGGACAATTAGCACAGGAGCCCCCCAGGGCTGTGTGTTCTCTCCACTTCTCTCAAAATACCAATGACTGCATCTCAAAACATCCCTCTGTTAAAGTACTGAAGTTCGCAGAGGATACAACAGTGATCGGTCTCATTTGAGACAACGGTGAATCTGCATAGACAGGAGGTTGAACAACTAGCCTTTTGGTGTAACCAGAACAATCTTGAACTAAATACACTCAAAACCATAGAAATGGTGGTAGATTTTAGGAGAAACCCTCCCATGCAACCACCTTTTACGATACTAGACAACACAGTATCAACAGTAGAGACCTTCAAGTTTCTAGGTTCTATCATATCTCAAGACTTAAAATGGACATCTAATATAAAAAATGTCATCAAAAAAGCACAATCTAAGAATGTTCTTTCTGCACCAATTTAGAAAGCTCAAACTGCCCAAAGAACTGCTGATTCAATTCTACAGAGGAATTATTGAGTCTCTCGTCTGTACCTCTATTACGGTCTGGTTTGGCTCTGCAACCAAATAAGACAGACACAGACTTCAAGGGATAATTAGAATTTCAGAAAAAACAATTGCTACCAACCTGCCTTCCATTGAGGACCTATATACTCACCAGTCAAAAAGAGGGCTGTGAAAATATCTACAGACCCCTCATATCCTGGACATAAATTGTTTCAATTTCTACCCTCAAAACAACAAAATAGGGCACTACACACGAGAACAACTAGACACAAGGACAGTTTTTTCCTGAATGCCATCACTCTGCTAAACAACTAATTCCCACAACACTGTCAACTTATTTACTAAGACTGTATTACTATTATTCCTTTACTATTAGATTATAATAACACTTCCTAGGACCCACTTATTACTATAACCGTGTTGCATATATCTTTACAATTTACATTGTTTTATTTGTTCCCTAGTATGATTTGATTGCTTATTAGTAACCTATGACTAATTCGAGGCAAATGCCTAATCACATCGCTGGAGACGGGGTGTAGGGGTCTGGGGCCAACAGAGCCGTGATCTACCTCAACCGGGACTGTCAGATGGTTTCAGAGGGTTACAAAAACTGAGAACTTGCCAGCAATCCTGAGAGTGAGCAGAGAGAGTGAGCGAAGAGGCCAGGACACCATCCTGAGTGGAGAGCCCAAGACTCCATTCCGTAGGACACCATTCCAAGTGGGTGAGACTTGAAAGAACTGGGACTGGCAGCGAATACGGTGACTCCACGCAGAGAGCAAAGAGTGGATAGCAGAGAGTGGATAGTGATCAGAGCCGGGATGAGCTGAGATTAGATGAGAGCGTGATTCAGACACGTATAGAGAGACTGATTCTGAGAGTGAGGCATTCTGAGTGGCATAGATTGAACGGCATGGAATGAGCTTTGACTGGTGGAGAGTGTGATTCTGAACTGCAGAGAAAGAGACGGAATTGATAGAGAATGATCCTAAATATCTGAAAAAGTCAGGACTAGCGGAGAACAAGAGATTGTGTTTCTGAATGTCCATGAATTGTGGAGAACTGAGGAGACTCACAGAGAATCGATAGACCCTACAGTCTCCATTTAAATCATCCAGCTGATTAGTCAGCCTGCGTTTAAATTCCCACTCAGCTGATTGGACAACCTCCACTTAACCCCTATCCAAATCTCATCCATTCCAAACTCCCAAGTAGATGATTGGTGAGTTCATTCAAATCTTCTCCATTCAAATCTATCAAGCAGCACCAAACCACCAAACCACAGCCACAAATAATTACTATCAGGTGTGGGATTCAAATTTTTAACAACCAGTTCTGTGGGTGTGGCTTAGGTGGTGGGAATGGCTTGGTGGTCAAATGACTGGGTGGATGTGGCTTGGTGGTCATGTTATTGGCTGGGTGTGGCCAATTCAATATCACTCCCATCGAGGCACACATTTCCTCCCCTGGCCTCTCCTGACTGCGTGGATGCTGCAATAGTCGTAAGTGTGAAAAATGGTCATAAGTCACTTTTTTCAGTGCCATTGTACCTTTAAATGGTCACTCCACATGAGCAAAGTACCAGCAAAGGAGGGAAAAAGAACTCCAGAGAAGTTCCTGAGACAAGAAGTCTAGTCATGCCAAGAATGTATTAAGGGTTAATGGAGAGGCAGTTTCTGTAAGCAACATCAGAATGTTTCCTTCCTGCCTTCCTTACAGGATTAGGCCAGTAATTTCTTCTAACAACCAGTTCTCTGAACTGCTTAGAATGTTAGCAATCAGTTCTAGTGAACAGGTGCGAACTGGAAGAATCCCACTCCTGATTACTATCCCATCAAATAATTCTACAAATGATATTCCTTTACTCATCAGAGACATCATGGAACATGATCAGAAATGTCCAAAGCCATCTTATTTGGTCTTGAAGACACTAACGAAACAGACAACATCACCAAAGTTCGCAATATCATAAGCAACTCAAATATAATAAACATCTCTCTTGAAGATATCATTGAAATAAACAGAGATGGCTCTGAGTTCAAATACAATGACAGCTTGGTGGACCCAAGATTTTGTAGAGTTGTTTGCAAAAATGAGTCCAGCAAACGTATTCATACAATAAACACCATTGCAAAAACCAATCCTACCCATAAAAAACTTCACTCAGGACCAGACTTATCCATAGTGTAAAGAATCTGCTTCCGTGAACTCCGCACAGAACTCAAAAAATGCCTAGACAATGGAGAAAAGGATCTATACATTGATTACTGTGCTGATTGCATCAAAAGAAAGTCACACAACCTGCAACTCCGCATCCAACCCTACCTCACCCAATCCACCATAACTCAAAACTAGGCACGTACGCCCCTAACTACCTCTATTCCAACTACAACTGGCCTTAAATGCAAGCTACTCAATACAAGAAGCCTTGTAAATAAAATACCTGAATTTATCCTCGTACTAAATACGGCTAAAATCGACATCATATTTGTCTGTGAAACATGGCTCACTAAAAGGCTCAAGATCCCTGAAAGGACCTAATGGTAAAGACTGCAACAATGGCACCATTAAAGCCAACCTCTTTAACACATTCTTTGCCTCACTATTTGTAAACAGCAGTAGATCATGCCCAGTATTTCCTAGTCGAACCACAGACAACTACAATGATCTAATACATATCGATTTTACAGAAGACAATGTTGAAAAAGCACTAAGCGATCTAAAAACATCTCTATGTATTGGACCGGATGGAATATGTGCCTACTTCTTAAAAAAGCTACCCACTGTCATAGCCGAACCTCTAAGCATAATCTTTGAAAACTCTTTCAGGGCCAGCTCCTTGCCTAACCTATGGTCACAAGCCATGGTCATCCCCATCTTCAAAAAGGGAGACTCCAGCCTAGTTGAAAATTACAGATCAATCTCTTTATGCTGTGTCACCTGTAAAGTCATGGAATCAATTATTAACCAATCCATCATCCTCCACTTAGAAACAAACAACCTACTCTCTAATAAACAATTTGGTTTCAGAAAAAAACTACCCTGTAATCTGCAACTCAATAGATACAAACTCAAGGTAAACTGCATCAAACTTGATTGCAGGAAATACGACTTCAGCAACAGAGTGGTCAATGTCTGGAATACTCTACCTGACTCTGGTTTCTTCCCCAAACCCCAAAAACTTTAACCTTAGACTGTCTACTATTGACCTCACTCCTTTCCTAAGAGGTCTGTAGGGGGTGTGCATAAGCGCACCAATGTGCCTACCATCCCAGACTTATTGTTTCTTTTTTTTCTTATTCGTATCCATTTCATATATTCATAACTATGTTTATACTTATACCTGTTATCTTATAATCGCTTGACAAATAAATAAATAGATAAATAAATAAATACAAATACAAATAAATAAATCACTAAGTGTTGTGTCTTATGATTCTTGCTGAGTGTATTTTCTTTTCTCTTTATGTATACTGGGAGCATATGCACTAACAACAAATTCCTTGTGTTTCCAATCACCTTCATCTCATTGAAGGACAGAAATAGGATGGAAATCCACCTCCTGGATTTCCCCTGGCAAATTCCAAAGACACTCTTCCCTCTCTCTCTCACTCACTTTCTCCTTCTTTCCCTGCCAAGCTTCCCAGAGGATTCTGCTGCTGATTCATTCGTGTTGTGACTCCGGGATTGGAATTTGCTCCGTTGGCAGATGTGAGCTTGAGCGAAGATGATTTGGCAGTGAAATTTGAGCCGGCATTGCTGAATGATTCTGAGGGCAGCCAGGATGAGGAAGTGGACTTAGTTATGAGAGACGAACCTGATTTATTGGAGGTGAATTTCCCCGAATCTCCCTCTCTGACTATACAGCAGCCGGGAACAGTTAATCAGGAAAACATGCGAGAGGTTTCAAGTGCGGAGGAGGAGGGGTTTGAGGGATCTTGGCTTGACGTGAGAAATAGACGGAGATTGAGACGTCAATCTCAATTGGGAAAGAAGCGTCAAGCCAGTGATTAATGAGACTGACACGCCCCTTTTAGGGGATAAAAGGAAACGGATTGGCTTGAGAAATTTGCCAGAAGCAAAGTGTCTTGTTAGAGCGAAAGTCTTGTGAAGATTCTCTGAGGCATTGTGATTTATAGGCACTTCAGGTTTGACAAACAGATATCGGATTTATTGCTGAGGACTGGAAAAACTTCAGCAGTTATCTTGGTTGGGGTTTGTTTTCAGTTGCTTATAATTTTGGAACTCCAGAATTGTGATTACTCACCTGTGGATTCAGGTGAGGCATAACACATTCATACATTTATACTTCTAAGGGGATGCTAAGGGCCTGTAGGATGATTCCCTTTCTCTTATGTTTGGCTAGGAAGGTTTGCCTCTGCTCAAAGGACAAAATGGATAGATGGTTCCCTTTTAAAAACTATTGGAGGGGGAGGGAGAATCATCCTACAGACCTTTAGCACCCCCGAGTCCGAGCAGCCAGCACATTGAACAGGGTGTGCCTGACTGTTGGAGAAGCGGAGCAAAGCCGGAGATCAGTAGCTGCCTCTTCTACAGCGCAAGAAGCCTCCCCAAATCAGCTGGCTGGTCTCCTCCTTCTCTGTCTGTTTGTTTTGTATGGCTGAGGAGGAGGAGACCAACCACCCAGTTGGGGAAGGATTTCTGTTCAAAAAAGGCTACTGTAAACCAAAAAAGAGTTGCTTCCAGTAGCCGCCCCTTTGGCTGGCTGGTCTCCTCCCCCTCGGCTATACAAAACAAACAGGCAGAGAAAGAGAAGACTAGCAGGCCAATTTGGGGAGGATTTCTGTGCTGAAAAAGCGACTGGAGACCCCAAAAGAGTCACCTCCAGCAGCCGCCCCTTTGGCCAGCTGATCTCCTCCTCCTCGGCCATACAAAACAAAACAGGCGGATAAAGAGAAGAGTAGCCAGCCAATTTCTTCCTTTCGGTTCCCTGGACTGCTGCCACCCATGTCCTCCTTTTCCCAGGAGGAAAGGAAGAATGGCATGGCCACAGCATGCTTGGGCCTCCGTTGCTCGTGTCCTCCTTCTCCCTGGGGGAAAGAAAGAAAGGCACAGGCACTGCATGCTCAGGCCTCCGTTGCCCGCATCCTCCTTCTCCCTGGGGGAAAAGAAGAAAGGCACAGGCGCAGCATGCTTGGGCCTCCATTGCCCACGTCGTCCTCCTCCCCGGGGAAAAGGAAGAAAGCCACGGGCGCAGCATGCTCGGGTGCCTCCATTGCCTGTGTCCTCCTTCTCCCTGGGGGAAAAGGAAGAAAGGCACAGGCCGTAGCCTCAGTGCCCTGAGTCTGGATTGTTGTGTGGGGGCGTTTGCAAGGCCCTTGTGGCATCTACTGCGATGGGCATGCATGAGGTTTTAGCTCCTTGGAGGTTACTGGCTTTCCCGGCTTCCGGTGCCAGATCGGAACGCCCCATTTTTTGGAGTCAGCGAGGCCGCAGACAACGAAAGGCTCTCCTCTCTGTTGGGGAAGGGAACCGGGCTGTGGGGTCCCTCTGTGGCCAAAGGAGAAAGTGGCATTGGGCTTTTCGTGAAGGGAGGAAACATGAAACGTTTCATCCCCCAGGAGTAGCTACCGGCGGCGGAGTGCTCTGACCAGGAGGGCGCAATCCTGGCTGCCTCCCGTAGCAGCACCCGCTGCAGCAGTGCCTCTGCTGCACTCCGACCAGGGGTGTGTGTGTGTGTGTGAGAGAGAGAGAGAGAGAGAGAGAGAGAGAGAGAGAGAGAGAGAGAGAGAAAGAAAGAAAGAGGAAGGGAGTGAAAGAAAATGCAAGCAAGAAACAGAGAAAAGAGAAAGAAAGAAAGAAAAAGAAATAGGAAGGAAGGGGGGAGAGAGAGAAAAAAACTATGTGCTATTATTTTTAATTGACAAGGAATGGCTGGGAGAGGAGGGGCTAGGCGAGACACCCCTTGATGTGAGTGACATTGAGTTGGCCACACCCACCCAGTCACATGGCCACCAAGCACACCCACCCAGTCACATGACCACCAAGCATGCCCACCCAGTCACATGACAAAGCCATGCCCATCCCAGTCACATGACCACCAAGCCATGACCACCAAATAAGCCACACCCACAGAACCGGTAGTAAACATTTTTTTAATCCCTTCGCTGCTCCGCGGGGTGGATCTGACCACATCACAGGCTGGATCCAGGCCGCAGTCCTTGAGTTTGACACCCCTGTTGTAAAAGAAGAAACCAGGCTACAAGCAGTTTAATTCAGGAGATCCACCAGAAGCAATAAAAGCATCTCAGCCAGATCTCTCTCCTGTGTTGCTCGTGTAGTTGAATGTTGCATAGAAATGCATTCCAATAATGAATTCCAAGTTATCCACTGCCATAGCCAAACCTCTAAGCATAATCTTTCAGGACCAGTTCCTTGCCTAACCTATGGTCACAAGCCACAGTCATCCCCATCTTCAAAAAGGGAGACCCTTGCCTAGTTGAAAATTACAGACCAATCTCCTTATGCTGCGTCACCTGTAAAGTCATGGAATCAATTATTAACCAATCCATCATCCTCCACTTAGAGACAAACAACCTACTCTCCAATAAACAATTTGGTTTCAGAAAAAAACTATCCTGTAATCTGCAACTCTTACACTGCAAAAACATATGGACTACACAACTTGATCAGGGCAAAACAATAGATGCAATCTACATAGACTTCTGTAAAGCCTTTGATTCAGTGGTACATGACAAACTACTACTAAAAATAAAATCCTATGGTATCTCTGGACAACTGCATAACTGGATAGAAGCATTCCTGTCAAACAGACAACAAATGGTCAAAATTGGGAGTGTCCTATCAAATTCTGTACCTGTCAATAGTGGTGTCCCCCAAGGCAGTGTTCTAGGACCAACTCTCTTCATACTCTAAATAAATGACCTCTGTGATCATATTAAGAGCAACTGCGTTCTTTTCGCTGATGATGTAAAGCTGTTCAATACCACAGACAATACTGCTACCCTTCAAAAAGATCTTGACTGTGTATCAGAATGGTCAAACAAATGGCAACTTCAAATCTCAACAAATAAATGCTCTGTCTTACATATTGGCAAAAAAAATCCGAAAATAAAATACAAGCTGAATAGTCAAGATCTTGTTGATGATCCAAGCTCTGTAAAGGACCTTGGAATACTCACCTCTAATGATCTAAGTGCTAGTGCCCACTGCAACTACATAGCCAAAAAGGCATTAAGAGTTGTTAACCTAATCTTACGTAGCTTTTTCTCTGGTAATATCACACTACTAACTAGAGCATACAAAACATTTGCTAGACCAATACTCGAATACAGCTCATCAGTCTGGAACCCACATTACGTATCTGATATTAGCACAATTGAGAAAGTCCAGAAATATTTCACAAGAAGAGTTCTCCATTCCTCTACTCGTTGTAGAATACCTTATGCCACCAGACTTGAAATTCTAGAACTAGAAAACCTTGAATTACGCCGTCTTCGGTCTGATTTAAGCATGGTATATAAAATCATACATTGCAATGTCCTACCTGTCAATGAATACTTCAGCTTCCACCATAACAACACAAGAGCACACAACAGATACAAACTCAAGGTTAACCGCACCAAGCTTGATTGCAGGAAATACGACTTCAGCAACAGAGTGGTCAATGTCTGGAATACTCTACCCGACTCTGTAGTTTCTTCCCCAAACCCCAAAAACTTTAACCTTAGACTGTCTACTATTGACCTCACCCCTTTCCTAAGAGGTCTGTAGGGGGCGTGCATAAGCGCACCAACGTGCCTACCGTCCCTGTCCTATTGTTTCTTTTATTTTTCTTTTATTTTTCTTATATGTACTCATTTCATGTATTCATAGTTATGTATACACTTTTACTTATTATCTCGTAAACAATTGACAAATAAATAAAATAAATAAATAAATAAATAAAATTATCTCTGAGTGTTGTATCTTACGATTCTTGATGAATGTATTTTTATGTACACTGAGA
>NW_020770604.1:0-20979 GCF_900518735.1 Pseudonaja textilis
ACAATGCATATTGATTGGCCATCTAAACGGCGGGAGGTTTAAAATGAAGCCATTGGTTTTGAGCCGCGAGCAGCCACTATATAAGAGGCTGCTGCGGCTCAAGTTTAGTTGAAGTTACTGGCAGTTAATAAAGAGCTGAACTCAACTCCAGTCTCGAGTCTACTTTGTTCTGGCAACAGAACAAATAATATGTTATAATGTGGTCCAGATCAACTCCAAAATATTACTTATTGACAAACCCAATTTTGTTCTGATGAACATATCAGAATAATTTGTTCCTTAGTCACAGTTTAAATATTTTAGACAGTTAAATATTTAACAAGATTGTATATAAAAATGGAACGCAAAATCATATTAAATTAAAAAACAATTAAAAATGCAAGGTGAATTTCTGTGTCACCCCCACAATTCCAACTATTAGATTCAAATTAGCAGATGTCAGATACAATGTTTGGATCTAAGATATAGGGCAGTTTTATGTGCTATTTCTGAGTACTGAAACCTCTTTCTCAGCTTCTATATCCCAAATTGTGGAACAATTTTTCAGCTTCTTCTCCAGATGTACAAGAGACTAAGAGACCGCAACTCCTAACACAAATTGTCAGTTGTACAATCCAATAAGTCTTTAATTGAAATTTTGCCTGTTTTGGGGCTCGCTTTAATTTTAAACCAATAATTATATACCCTGAATTTATACAAAGTAGAAATGTTATAAATTCATAACTTACTGTATCTCTGAGGGCAGGAGCTGAACTCCTTTTATCCATCCCAAAGATCCTCTTCAGATCCTGTGATCTCAATATTTTTTTATACCTAGGCAGGACTCTTGCCAACTTGATTCCAATTGGATAAGGCAGATATTATTGATATGTGAAAATGAACATAGTAATGGAGGACCTCAAAAGCTGGATAGTTTTTCAATAGTAGAATATTCAGTAGAATATCCTCTACAGGGACCTTATGGCTCTTCAGGCCTTTAATGGTGAATTTGAACATAATCGACTAAAACATAGTTTATATGTTCCCTAATATTCTGAAAAACAGCTCTTGAATTCTATGAAGATATTCGATCTGCTGTTCATCCCCACCACCCAACTCACCTTAGATAGAGAAAAACACACACAAACCTGTGGGACTTTGTAGGTGCCTCCTAATGCTGACATCTGGATGGAGATGTCCCTGGCAGCTTCATCAATCAGAGCCAGGAGGTTCTCCTTCCTCCCACAGCCGTAGTTGGGGACATTGGCTTCTCCAGTGGAAAGCATGTCCAGCAAGGCTTCTGAAGTGCGGAAGGTGCTCAAATGGTTTTCATGGATGCTGTAGCCCAGAGTGAGATTGTGCAGGAGCTGGGAATTCTTTTGGACCATTTGAATAGCAAAAATTGATATTAGGGTATTTGTTAGATCATAACTCTCCCTATTGTAAAAACAATATTCATGTTATTATATTCAATAGCAACAACAAATATTTTTAAAATATATAATCCTTCACAAACCTACTAAGCCTTAGGCCAACATTGATCCAAATTGAATGACCAATTATGCAAATGAGAGAGGCAACTACAACTATTTCAATTGTTACTTAAAGAAAGGTCATTATTCAAGTGATGAACTCAGGAATGAACTGAGAAAGGAAAATCATCTGGATTTCATTCAGGTCCTTTTAAAACTCCATCTTTGGATTTTACTCTCTTCCACAAAATAAGGCAAAAGAGGGAAGCCGTGGAAATAAAAATCATTCAGGAAATTAGACATAAATGAAATAAGAAGAAAAGGAGAGTGTTAGAATTGCACATGGAGGGAGTGCAACTCCATTACCCTGCATGACTTACGAAGAAGAAGGTATAGAAGGAGGGCCATTGAAAGGCAACATTATAGGCGACACCCATTTTTCAGATTTGACCACACCAATGAGATGGTCTCCAGGCCTGTAAAAGCTCCATGGATTGTAGCCACCCTGGTGCTCCAAACTCAATGGGCATTTCCTTCTCAGCTTCCCACAGACTGATGGGGACACCAGCAGCAGCAGAAGCAGAAGCAGGAGGTCCATCATTCATGGCATTAATCAATCCACTTCCTGTTTCTAACACAAACAACAGAAACAGTTGGAGAAATGCAAAGACTCTGAGAAGTGCCAGTGGCTTTCCTGATCTAAGCAGAGAATCACTCAGTTTCATCTGCAAAGGAGAGAAAGGTGCAATCAAGAGCAGAGCCTGTATCTGTCCCAAAACTTGGTCCCAGAGAGCTTCACCCAAGGAATTTATCCTTTTCTGATACAAGATCCTTTGCATGTGGCTTCAGTCTAATGCCTGCATCAAAGTCTAAAATTGGAGATATAGCATCACAGGTCTCAAAGGCCCAGATAGTCATAATTACAGCAAGAAGCAACTTCTCCTCTTGGGATTCTGAACTTTTTCCGGGCTCCATCTGCAGAGGGGAGGCTGGAATAAAACATGTTAGTAAAAATTACACATACACCCCTGTTATCATTGTTCTGTTGTGGTTGTGGTCCTTCCTCCCAGTCAGAGCAAGTCCAGAAAGTGATGCTGGGGAAGAGAATTCAGCACCCAGGGAATTGACTTCTGCTGTCCTTCAACATGGCCTCTTGTCTCCAGAGATTGCTGGGGAAGGTCACTCAGAGCTATGGAGTTTGGTGCCATTTCTAAGTTAATGCCATTTAACTCTAGTGTTGCCTGTCTTGTAATGACAATCGGCACCCTTGATCTCTGCCCAAGGTTAAGAGTATTTGGAATTCAGTTTTATGTCATAATCCCATATATTGATCTTAATTGCAGTAGGTTTTAAAATTGCTTGTGCCTGAAGTGAAATTTCATTTCCCATCTTTTCTAGCAATATTAATTTGGGGATAAGAGCTCATTAAGAAGCAGGAAAGTGACAACTTGTGGACTAGATCATTGGGTAAATAGGGAGAAAGTTATAGAATGGATGGAAATTTTTATTTTTATTTTCTCGTCATTCCTGTCTTATCTTACAATCTTCCTATAATACACCAAGATTATTTACATTGCGATGTTTCTTAGTTTTTTAAATAAAGAATGGACTGTAAAGTCTGCAGCTGAGATCTATCAATCCAAATCTGTCTGTCTGTCCATCCGTCCATCCGTCCATCCGTCCATCCGTCCATCCATCCGTCCATCCATCCATCCATCCAATTTACTGGCCACCCATCTTATCACAGGGATGATTTCTGGAGATCTCGTGGCTCTTCCTCTGTTGTGGGGATCTTCCATTGTGGGGGAGGGACCCCTCTGACCTTTCCAATTTCTGGGGCTGAGACTTTCTATACCAGAAAACCTCCAAGGGGTTTGAAGGTGTGTTGGAACTCCTTTGTTCCTGGTTTATTTGCATCCGTTGTTCAGGGAGGATGTCTCTTCACTGGGGGGGGACATTAATATGGGCTTCTTGGCCCAGAAGGGGAAACGGGGGGCTGAGTGAGGGGGGGAACTGAAGGGGCAGGCAGGCCCCCCCAGCAGGGAGGAGCAGAGGAAGGCCCGTATCCCAGGTCCACCGCCTGGAAGTTCTCCCCCTAAACCTCCCTCAAATTCTGCTCTCAGGGCCGGCAGACCAGATCCTGGGTGGCTCCGGGTTCAAGCTGTGGCTTTTCAGGGACAGGTTGATGTGCGATGAGACTCTCTTCTCCTCCAGGAGGTTCCCAGCTGTGTCTGACTGAAGCTGAGTGAGGCCCAGAGGGGAGGAAGCCCCTCCTGGGTCAGGAATGAGCCCACCCCAACTTCTGGGTTTGTCCCAGGGAGACCCCAGAAGAGGGGAGGAGTGGGGGCTGTGATCATCCAGGGTTTCTCACAGGCCCTGAGGAGGCTCCATGTGGACCTCTGGCTTCTCTCTGGGGGGCTGCGAGGACCCCGGCCTGGTCAAGCGTGTTGTGTGAACGGGGTCCTCGCCAGAAGAAAAGGGTACCCAACACAGGGAGTCCTTGACTTACGACTACAACTGAGCCTAACATTTCTGTCATTACAGGAGACATCTGCCAAGTGAGTTTTACCCCTTTTTATGACCTTTCCTGCCAGAGTCATTAAGTGAATCATTGCAGTTAATAAATTAAGAACCCGGTTGTTAAGCGAATCTGACTTTGCTTGTCAGAAGGTCGCAAAGTGGGACTACGTGACTTGGGACACAGCCATAATGGTCGTAAATGTGAAATTGTGGCCAAGCACCTGAATTCTGATCTCTGCATTTGATGCTGCAAAGGTCATTAACTGTGAAAAATGGTCCTAAGTCCCATTTCTCAGTGCAATTGTAACTTGAATCGGTCACTAAATGAATGGTTGTAAGTCGAGGCCTGCCTGTGTATCTCCACTTGTTCAGCTTCTCTTCCAGGAATTCATCTCCTTCCGAGTCTCCACCATCCACTGACTTCTTGGCCAACAGGTTCAACCTCAGGAAACAAACCATGGTTAAGAGGTGCATGTGTGAATGTGGCCCCTGGGGAAGAGACCGGGTTCGGAGGGTCGTGTGGATGCTAGTGGAATCAGTTGGGTGAATGGGGCTTCAATCCGGGGAGGGGGTGCTGAGTTCCAGTCCTGCCTGGGGCACCAAGCCAGCTAGGAGGCTCTGGGCCAGCCGCTCTCTCGGAGCCCTGGGAAAGAGGCAATGGCAACTGCTTCTGAGCAGCCTGACCAAGATCTCTGGGCCGGCCTCCCCTGGGGGCTTCCGGACCACCTTCCCACCCATCTGGCCGAGACTGAGGGTGTTATGTCCTTGGGACTGACCAAAGTTCCCAACCAAGTCCGTCCATACTGCGGGGGCGTTTACAGCTCCCATTGGCTGACTCCCTTCAACAGCCGGCTATAAAAGCCGGCTGCTAGGTCGAGCCAGCCGCTGTTCGCTGAGCATGTCTGCTTGTTAGTATGCAGACGCGACAGCCCTTTATTCCGTTGAATAAAGCCATTCCTTGTTAATGCTCTGGTCTAGCCTCTCATTTCTTGATCAATAACACTGGCGATGAGGATGGGATTGGCTAACCAGAAGCATTCAATTGAGCTGAAGTCACAATCGGCAACTGAACCGCAGCCGGGAAGCAGAGAGCTCGGTCAGTTCGCTAGTTAGCTAAGTGAAAGTGAAGCGTCTGTAGCCACTCGCACAGGAAGCTACAGAGAGAGAGAGAGAGAGTGAAGTCAGGCGCTGAAGCTACAGCCGCCCCGCTCAGAAAAGAGCGCGAAATTCAAACTGCTGTCGTTTGAATTCGAAAACTCAAGCAAAGCTCGGCGCTGTGTCCACAGCCGCCAACGCGCCCAGAGAGTGCGAAATTTGAATCTCTGTCAGTGCAATCCGCCAACGCTCTCCGGGAGCGCGAGATTCAAAAGATTGCTGATAGTCACGGCGTTACAGCAAGAGCCTCTAACGCTCATAAGCACAGAGCTGAAGTCATTGAGCCAGGTGAATCGCTGCAGCCACAGCCGCCTGCGCTCACGTTAGCACTTATTGGGCCACGTATACCCAGAGAGAGAGAGCAGTCTGCCCAAGATTGAGGCGCCACTATGAACACTAACCCAGCATTCCCGCCTTTTAAGCCGGATGAAGAAAAGTGGGACTCTTATAGAAACCGCTTCAATCACTATATTGATGCCATCGGTCTGGCTGATGCAGCGGAACACCGAATAAAATCATATTTCCTCAGCTACTGCGGGGCTGCAGTCTTCGATACCGCAACAGCCCTCTTTGCTCCACGAGAAATCAAGAATGTTCCTTGGCCAGAGCTGCTGGAAACACTTTCTAATCATTACTCCCCTAAACCTTCGCAGATTGCGAGACGTTTTGCCTTCCGGATGAGGAAGCAAGCAGATGGGGAATCCATCAATCAATACATGGCCGCCCTGAGGACAGCAGCTCTCCACTGCGAGTTCAAAAATTACCTGGACGACATGTTACTTGATCAACTCATCTGTGGAGTCAAAGACTTAAGACTACAGAGGTGTTTGCTGGCCAGAAAAGTTCTCAACCTCTCCCAAGCGGTTGAAGAAGCCTTAGCCGCAGAACTAGCGACCCAGTCAGCCGCTGAAATCCAAGGGACCACCCCGAAGACCAGTTCTGCCACTGTTCACTCCAAGGAAGCGGTGAGTGAAGAAGACCCTACTGAACAATCGGATGTTCATTGTCTCAAACCCTTGAGACAACCACAGGTAGGGGCAAGGCACGGGAACAGCAACGCACCTAAACACATCCTGTTATGCCTGTCTTGCGGGGGTCCCCATGCCCGGACGTCTTGCAGGTTCAGAAATGCTACCTGCAACAACTGCAGCAAGAAAGGTCACATCGCCAGGGCCTGCCAGGCAGCACACGTGGCACCACAAAAGTCTTCGTCCTCTTACTCTCCTCCGGAGCCACCAAGGCAAGTAGAAAACTGTTATACTTGCTACCAAGCTAATCACACTTTTCTGACACCTAATAAAATCACACTTTCTATTCATTTAGAAGGTAAACCTTGTCTCATGGAAGTCGATACCGGGTCAGCGCTCTCAATCATCTCATGGAACACACTTAAGAAAATCCGTCCCAGCCTGTCTAGGAACCAACTCCAGAAGAGCCACCTCACCTTGAGGGACTATCAAGGAAAGAATATTCCAGTACTCAGAAAAGGCAAGTTCCTCATTAAATTCAAATCCTTTAAAGGCCATCTGCCTTTAGTGGTTGTTGACGGTGCCCTCCCTAGCCTTTTGGGGTTGGATTGGTTCCCCTATCTCGGTCTTAGCTTAACGGGAGTCCATGCTGTCTCAACTTCCGATACTGACTCCCTATTTGCAGACTACGCTGATGTGTTCAGCAACGAATTAGGTTGTTACAACGGCACACCCATTTCTTTTTCTGTGGACCCCCAAGCAGTTCCCGTCCGTTTAAAACCGCGTAGAGTACCATTTGCACTACGCCCTAAACTGGACGCGGAACTGGACAAAGTGCTCAAACAGGGGGTGATTGAGCCCACGGATTTTGCTAAGTGGGAAACCCCAATTGTCACACCCCTTAAGAAAGATGGCAGTTTAAGAATTTGTTCTGATTATAAGACCACAATTAACCGCTACCTACAGGTTAGCACTTACCCAGTCCCGGTAATCCAGCACTTACTCCACACATTTGAGCCTGGCACCATTTTCGCCAAATTGGATATGTCACAGGCTTATCAGCAGTTTCCTGTTGACAGTCAAACGGCCGATTTACAAACTATTGTCACTCACAGAGGGGCATTCAGGTGCAGGCGTCTCCAATTTGGCGTTAGTGTCACCCCAGGCATTTTTCAGTCATTAATGGAACGAATACTCCAAGGCCTCCCTGGCGTACTTCCTTATTTTGATGACATATTGGTCTCAGCCAGGGACAGACCCCAACTTTTCCAAAGAGTCAGAGCGGTATTAGACAAGTTCAGGCAGCATGGCCTCAAACTAAAAAGGGAGAAGTGTGCCATCGCCACTAACCAGGTGGACTTTCTTGGGTATAGAATAGACGCCTCTGGCATCCACCCGGTGGAATCTAAAGTCAAAGCAATTCACGAGGCACCCACGCCTTCCACAAAGTCTGAATTACAGGCTTTCCTAGGCTTATTAAATTTCTACGCTTCGTTCCTACCCCACAAAGCGTCAGTAGCCGAACCGTTACACAGACTTCTAGACAAAATACACCGTGGCATTGGGGACCCAAAGAGGATTATGCCTTTAAAGCAGTCAAATTGCTGCTCACCTCAGACGCTGTCCTAATACAATTCGACCAGCGCCTCCCTTTAGTCTTAGCCGTAGACGCATCCCTCTTCGGGATCGGGGCTGTCTTAAGCCACAGACTCCCCAACGGCTCCGAGGCACCAATCGCCTTCTTTTCCAGAAACTTTTCACCAACCGAGCGTAATTACAGACAAATTGATAAAGAGGCCCTAGCCGCAGTTGCTGCGGTAAAAAAATTCCACGAATTTCTTTTTGGTCACAAATTCGAACTCATCACAGTCCACAAGCCGCTCCTGGGGCTACTGTCGGGGGACAAACAAACACCCCAAGTCTTGTCACCCAGGATGACAAGGTGGACTTTATTCCTGGCGGCCTACTCGTACAAACTCGTTCACCACCCAGGAAAAAACCTAAGCCACGCCGACGCCCTCAGCCGCTGCCCTCTGCCAGCCCCTGTGGAGGACCCGGCTCCGGTCCATGCCATCTTCGATGTCACCGAGCTCAACCTACCTGTCACCACGGGCGACATCGCCTTTCACTCCAAAAAAGACAAAACAATCGCCCAGGTTCTGGACTGGGTACGGAGGGGGTGGCCGGTCACTAACTTTACAACTGAATTCACACCATTTAAAGCTCGCCAGCAAGAGCTTTCTAGTTTACAGGGCTGCCTGTTGTGGGGAACCAGAGTCGTCATTCCAAACTCCCTTCGCACACCTGTCCTGAAGGCGCTGCACGAGGGCCACCCAGGCATCGTCCGGATGAAGGCGTTGGCTCGGAGTTACGTCTGGTGGCCGGGCATGGATGACGAGATCGCCAAGTGGGTAAGCTCTTGCCGACCCTGTCAGGAATCTAGGCCAGCACCGCCAATCACCACCCCAACCAAGTGGGAGAGTGCCAACGCACCGTGGTCACGGCTGCACATTGACTTGGCCGGGCCAATGCACGGCAAGACCTTCTTGGTGGTTGTGGACTCGTATTCCAAGTGGATCAATGTGGCCCTACTACCCACGACCACCACCCGGGCAGTTGCCCAAGCCCTGACCCGTTTATTTGTAACACACGGGCTGTCTGACACCCTAGTCTCGGACAATGGCCCCCAATTTACGTCTACAGAATTCAGCCGGTACGTCACCAACCTGGGCATCCGGCACATCTTAATGGCCCCCTTTCATCCTGCCAGCAACGGGTTGGCAGAGAGAGCCGTTAGGTCAACAAAGTAGGCGTTGGCCAGATTCAATCAAGAGGACTGGCACTCTAGGCTCTCCCGTTTTCTCTTGAGCCAACACACGACCCCCTGTACGGTTACAAACAAGTCTCCTGCCGAGCTCCTAATAGGCAGGCGCCTGAGAACTGTGTTAGACAGACTGCATCCCCATTATTGCCCTGACATTCCTATCGGTTCTGACGGCAGGGTCAGAGATTTTGTGTTGCAGGACCCAGTGTTTGTCAGGAACTACGCCGGTGATCCGCTATGGGTACCCGGGAGAATCGTGGCTATCACCAGTCCGAGATCGTATCAAGTTCAACTGGAGGACGGGCGAGTTTGGCGGAGACATCTGGATCAGATAAGGAAGCGCCAGAGTGGTCATGCCAATGCAGAACCATGGACTCCAGTAGATCTCCAGTTGCCACACCAGAATCCGATCGGGGACCATCTGAGGGGCCAGTCACCACCGACCGAGCCAGGGGAACGGACGGTAGACTGGGACCGTCTGCCAGAGACACCAGCTTTGCCGACCAGCGATGCCACCGGGTTGTTGGACAATGACTGTATTGCAAACCAACCCGATGGCAGAGACTATTCACAGACGCCTGATCAGGTCCCTGAGCAATCCCGCTCTCCAGCACCCACCAACCCTGATTCTTCGAACTCTGTGCCACTCAGTGACTCACCAGAACTGCGCCAGTCCGGGCGCCCGCGCAGACCACTGGCATATTTAAAAGACTATTCATGTTCACAACTGGGGGGAAGGGGTGTTATGTCCTTGGGACTGACCAAAGTTCCCAACCAAGTCTGTCCATACTGCGGGGGCGTTTACAGCTCCCATTGGCTGGCTCCCTTCGACAGCCGGCTATAAAAGCCGGCTGCTAGGTCGAGCCAGCCGCTGTTCGCTGAGCATGTCTGCTTGTTAGTATGCAGACGCGACAGCCCTTTATTCCGTTGAATAAAGCCATTCCTTGTTAATGCTCTGGTCTAGCCTCTCATTTCTTGATCAATAACAGAGGGGCCTCTCTGGGCCTGGCTTCCTCCTTGCCGGTCAAGCGGCCTCCAATGGGCTGGATTCGGAGAGGATTTGGCAGGGGGATTTGCTGTGAGGAGGGGGCATGGAGGGGTCCTGCAGGGGGTCCACTCCCTCCCTAGTGAGGGCAGGGAAAGAGGGAGGCTGGGGGAGAGGGAGGCAGAGGGAGCCCCCCCAATCTGGTCTGGGCAGCTGAGGTGCTGTCAGAAAGCCCGCCTCTGAGGGAGGGGCCCTCCTTGGGATTACCTGGGAGGGAGAGGGGCTCTGACATCACGGGTAGGGACAGGTAGAGCTTCAAGGTGAGCCTTGGGTACCTGCAGGCCAGGTGGGGCTGGTGGGGTCCAGAGGGGAGGGGAGGTCAGCCTGGGCCCCTGCTGCCAATTTCCCCCAGGGACAGCCAGGAGCTTCTTCCTCCTCCTGCCTTGGGAAGTGGGGCGCCCTGTGGAGAGAGCTCCCTCGGGCCTTTCAGGGCAGGTGGGGGTATCTTCCCCATGGGGGCCCAGGGCAGGTGGAGAGTGAAGGGGGTGAGGGTCCCCAGGTTGCATCTCTTGCCAGGATCCGAGTCTGGTGTGCCAGCTTTGCACCTGGAAGGTGGGGGCTGCTGTTCCCGCAGGGGTCAGGGGTTGTGTGGAGCCGACCCAGCTTGGTCCAGGCCAGAAGGAAGGGCTGAGGCCGGAGGAGAGTCTCTTGGGAGATTCATGGGGCTTCCGGTGCCTTTGGGGGGCTCAGGATTGGACCTGGCCCTCCAGCCAAGCCCAGCACTGGTGGGGCCCCTCAGTCCCTGTTGCAGGACCCCAGGCAGAGTCCCGGCAAGGGGGTTGGGTGAAGGTCCCTCCAGGTGGCTTCAGGGGCTCAGATCCATTGAGCTGAGTGAGCCCAACTCCTTGGAGCCTCATGGGAGTTTGAGTCCTCTTTCAGCTGCTTTGGGAAGGAAGGAGCCCTCTTTCCTGGACTGCCTTGAGTGGGCCAAGTTCCCAGCTCCTGCTGGGGGCATCCAGGTGTTTCCAGGCTTTTCTGCAGCAGTTTTAGCAAGCTGGGTGCATCTCAATTGGGCTTTGCCCACAGCCGGTCCTGAGTCTTTCCTGGGGGTGCAGAGGAGGTGGGCTTTAGAGGGAACCAGTCTCAAAGCGGCTTCTTTCCCCCTTTCCTTCCCACAAAGGAGCTTCTAAGGGACGGGGGTCTCGTCCTTGGAGCCCCTGAAAATATGGATGGAGATTTTGAAATAGGCTGACTCCATTTCATGCATTCTGGCAGGTGGGAACCTTCCCCTGTCCTGTGTTCATGCGGGAAGCAGGTCGTCACTCTATGCCACCATCTGGTTTATGTGTTTTGGCCTGGCACCTTTTGCCGACATTGCAGTTCTCTTCCATCAACCTGGGTTAAGGGCGTTGTGTGGACTCACCTAGTGGGGACGGTCAACTCAGCCTGTCTGCACACAGGATGGGGAGCTTTTCCTAGGATCCGTTTCTGGCTCCTTGGGGGTTTTCAGCAGCTGCAATACTTGGAGTAAACTACGGCTGAGCGAACGGGGGTTGGCTGAATGTGTGAACCGGATCAGAGTTTGGCATTCAGGGAAGAAAGTTGGGACAATGGGAATGGGACAGAGAGGCAGCTTTAGGGGTGCAGGGGGGTCAGTGATCCCCGCCCCCAATGTCTGGACAAACCTGGATAGAGATTTGGGTGTTCAGAGGATCAACTGGTGACTTTGATGCTTGGAGCCACAGAAATGGTTCTGGATGCTGGTTTCCAGTATTCCCAGTGAGGCCAGGCCTGAGGATACTGGGGCTGCTGCTCCCCAGGACAGAAAGGCTGGGGGTGAATTCCAAGACTGAGAAAAAAGGGAGAACGTGGCTGTGACCTTCTCTGGGTCGGCTTCCTCTCTCTCTCCCTCCTGCCAGGCATTGGGAGGAAGGAAGGAGGGAGGGGCTGCTTCCCACGGGTTTTTCCCAGATCCTCCGCGTGGATCTCTGTCCTGACCGGATCGAGTGGGTTCCCATGCGGGCCTCCCAAATGCCAGGACTCCAGCCCCCATCGTCCTCAGTCCCAGCCATGCCCTTAGAAGAGGCCACAAAGGAAAGCCCAGCAGTGGCTCTTCCGTCCTCCAGGGAGGAGCCAGGGAGCTCAGGGGTCCCAGCAAGAGAGCAGCATCCATGGAGGATGAGGAGGAGGAAGAGGAGGAAGAGGAGGAGGAGGAGGTTTGTGGCCGGAGAGCCTCACTCAGGATCCGGGGAGCTTGGGCAACTCTGCCTGAGCCTGAAGGGCCAGGAAGGGGCTGGATTCGAAGTGCGTCCCAGGCTTGGCTCCAGGGCGGCCTCGGAACCAGCTGGGATGGCTCCCAAACCAGGATCCGGGTATTTAGGGAATATTGAAGGTCAGTCCAATTCACGGTGGCCTGTTTCACTTCTGATGGCCAAAAGAAACCACATTTTCTGCATTCTGCAAGCCGGCCAATGACTGAGGGTCTCTTCAGGGGTCTCTGTTGTTTCCCAAAATGGAGGCAATGCATGGAGTCAGGCTGGTCTGCATGAGTGTTTTTCAAACTTGAAGAGGAATGGACTTCAACTCCCAGAGTTCCCCACTCAATAATGCATGGACTTCATCATGCTGGGCATGAAAATGGATTTAGAAAATTCTGGTCTACCTTCTTCCCTGAGGTGGGGAGTTAAAGCCCTGCACCAAGACTTGGCTAATTCACAGGTTGCTCAATCTATTTTCTTTCTTTCTCTGTGTCTACCTCCCTCCCTCTCCCACTCTCCCTCCCATGTAACCCCAGATGCCCCTCTGAAGACCCGGCCCTGCATGGCTTTTTCCTGACAGGAGCCTCTCCTGGAAAGACATGGAGCCCAAGTGAGGCTGGAGAAACACCAGGGCTGCGTCCCCCCAGCATTCAACCAGGGACTCATAAACCAGGTTAGTCTCTTCCCAGAAATGGGGGCCTCCCTCAAATCCCTTCCTCTTTCCTAGCCCTCTCTATGGATCTGGGCTTTGCTTTCCCCTGAGTGCCCCATGTATGAAAAAAAGTGTCAGTGGAACATGGGACTTGGGCTTCCCTCTTCCCAGGATTTGCCTGGCCTCTACATCGGAAAAAGAGGCAGGGGAACTATTTGGATTTTGACACTAAATAGGCATAATGAAACGCTGAGGTTGAATGTGTTAAAAAGAAAGAATAGCTAATAACTGGAATTAATGAAATTAATGAGTTTAAAAAGGGAAAAAGGGAAAAGAAAGGGTGGAACGTGGAAATAGAACTGAGCCCGCCACTTAATGGCAAAGGAAATATTTCAGTGACTCTTTGAAAAGTGCTTGGTCTTTTTAAAATTGGAATTTGAAAGGAAACAAAAGGAATTCCATTATAATAAAATAAAAACCCTGAAAAGTGAAATACTAGATTACAAGGGAAAAAAGATACATGAAGAAATTGCCCTGGGATTATTTGGTGACTATGGGAAAAAGTTGGAAAAGAAATCAACAGAAGGAAGCTGGAAACAAAGATTTATGGACACTGACTGTTGAAATTTAATATAAAGGATGCTGGTTGCAATAAACTACTAGACAATTGGATTGGACATAAATATTAAAGAAAGGAAAATAAAAGAAGTAGTGTACAAAAGGGGAGAAATGTGTGTGGAAATAAAATTGGAACAACAAAATAGAAAGGAAATGATGAAAGAAAGCTTGGAAATGTACAGCATTATACTACAAAAATTAGAAATGGTAATGCAGATTAAAGAAGAACAAAGAGAACCAGAGGGGGAGGAGTGAAATAAAGAGGAAACCAGCCCTAAAGAACAAGTGGAACAACATTAAAACCAGAAAAAAAAGAATTAAAGTTAAAAATGTGAGGTTTGATGTGATAATTAAAGGGGGAATTGTTTGGAAAATTAAACAAAGGAAAAGGAAACAGCAGAAGAGGGAATTACAGAGGAGAAATCAAGAGAGGGAGGGGGATAAAATAAATAATTGGAATAAGAAATGGAGAAAAATTATAAAGGAAAAAAGGGGAATTAAGAGAAAGGACCAGAAAAAGATGGGAAGTGGAAAGCAAACAACAATGAAAAAAATTATATAGTCGGGTGAATGAGAGACAATGGGTAGAAGAACAAGAGGAAGGGGGATTCTGCAAGGTAATGTGTCATGATATATAAGAACATAGATTTTAAAATGGAAAAGAATGGAAGTGATATTTTTCTTCTTTCTAGATCTAATTGAAATAGATATGGAAATGGGAATTTACTGTAAGAATATTAATTTATATTTAATAAAGCAGTGAATAAGGTTAAAATGCAGAATTGTAATGGAAAGACTATTATCAGTTTCCAAAATTGAATAAATATTTTTGAAATAGATGATTTAGAATGTAATTGAGAAAAAAAATACCACGCAGAATCTCATACACACACACACACACATACATAAATACATGTGTGATATGTAGTAGTTAGATTGTTATTAATGTAGAATGTGATAATTAAAAAATGACTATACTATGGTAAAACTTTATAATGATTTAAAGGGAATAAATTGGGGGAGTGGATAAGGCAAAGGGGTGGCAAGCTCAAATTGACAATTAAAGGGGACATCTGGATTATTAGAATTAGGGTGAAACTATTGAACAATGAATGGAATAATAGTATGTGATGAAATTGCAAATGTGACAGATAAAAGTAAATATATGTACTGAATATAGAAATGAAATAAGAACCTTAGATAATACTGTAAAACAAGATATGAGAATATTTAAAGAATGAAATAAGTTATATGAATTGGAATTGGATAAGTGTAATGAATATAAGAATATTTGAGAATATTTAAAGGAAAATGGAATAAGTAATAATACGATATGAAATTGGACACGAAAGATGAATATGTAACTATGGTCATTTTGTATTGAAATGTAAAAACCTGAAACCACACTGTTCACAAAAAAAGATGTTTTTAAAAAATATAAAAATAAAAAAAAATATTAAAACAAAGGAAAGGGAGGCAGGAGAACATGGGATATGGGTTTCTGCATCCCCAGGTCTCAAAGAAGGAGGTTGAAAGAGAATTTTGCATGTCTGTTTTCCATCTGCAACATGAAGCTCCTGAGTTTGAAGATTGCTGCTTCAAAGAGTCTTCTGAAACCAGGGTTTATATCCTTCCTTCCTCTCCCTTTTTTCTCTTTCCCTCCCTCCCTCCTTCCATGTATTTAACTATCCATTCATATATCTCATTCACTTTCTCCATTCTCCCCCGTTCTTTCTTATTCTTTCTTTCCTTCCTTCCATCTCTCCCTTTCTTTGTCTATCCCTTTTCTTCCTTTTGCTTCCTTTCTCTCTTTTCTTTCTTTCTCTTTCTCTTTTCTTTCTCATCTCTCTCTTCCTCTCTCATTCCCTCTTTTTGTCTCTTTCCCTCCCTTTCTCTCTCTCTTTCTCCCCTCTCTGTTTCTCTCTGTCTCTCTCTCTGCCTCTTTCCCTATCTTCCCCTCCCCCCCCACTTTGTGTGTGTGTGTGTGTGTGTGTGTGTGTGTAAAAGAGGCATGGATAAGTCTGACCAGGTCTCGTCTCTTTAAGAACCTCCCCAACTATGAACCAGCCCTTTCAGGGGACACTTTTCCCCAAGCAGGACGAAGCTTCTCTCCCAATGGGACCAAAAGGACCTCCACCCAATCATGATTCAAATTCATCTGAATTCAGGCCCTGGTCAACAGAATTCCCTTGTTCTTTGCTAGTTTGGGCACAAGGAGCAAACAAACCTGGAACTCTTAGTGACACATTCCCCAGCCCTTGTGAATTTCTCGCCAGCTTGAAGGAGATACTCAACCATAGATGGTTCACAAAATGGAGCAGTGCGAGAAGATAAAGGTGATAGTAGGGGATAGTGAAGTGGCTGGGTCCCTATCTTCCCCTCTCTCTCCCCCACTCTGTGTGTGTGTTTGTCTCTCTGTGTGTTTGTCTCTCTCTGTGTGTGTCTCTGTGTGTGTGTCTCTGTGTGTGTGTATCTCAAAGCCACAACTGGGCCAAGCCAGCAAGCTCTCCTTGGTGCTCTTCGCTAGGTTGGATGACCTGGAGCGGCCGAGATCCCAGTGAGCATTGCACCACAGGTTCACCTGATCTCCCACTTCTTTGGTGTTGGCTTTACAGAGCCACGGGGTGGGGCCTGGGCTGACATGTGAAAGCAGTGCCTTTAGCTGCACTCCCTTGTAAGAGTCCAAATGTCAGCCTCAAGATCTCTTCGGCTACCCTAACCGCTATCTATCTCATGTATGTCTCTCATATCCTATCTACTGTATCTTCTCTACTACTAGGCTTAATTCTTTCAGCTGTCATTAGCAACGAGAAGGGGTAATTGTGGGGCGGAAGAGAGCTGGAGGTGTTTTGCATTCCTTTACTGTGGGTAAGCAAAAGGAGGGCGTGCATGATTTCTTCTTTTCAACTTTCCATTTCCTTGCTAGCTTCTATCCCTTTTTGTGCAGCTGCGAAGTCTTATCAAAATATGTCAAGGTCAACGGACAGAGGCCTCATCACCACCTGAAGATGCCCACATGTCATATTCTGAACTTTTAATTGGAAGAGACTTCTGGACTTTGGGGGGTGGGAACAATTCCATTCCTTTGTATATGTGATCTGCGCGCCAAATTCTCAGTTTCGGAATTCCATCTGTAGCTTCCACTTTAATTTCCAGTAAAAGAATAACTTTGATCTGATCCATGGAGTCTCGGTATTTCTTTCTTGGATTTTGAAGGGAGCACACATTGACATTATTCCAAATCTCACGTTCAGCCCACCCGGAGAAAACACCAACTTTTCTTCTGAGGGGGTTTCACATCATGTCATCTCCAGCCAGCGATGAAGATGACCAGGGAGCGGCGGCGGGGGCAGCCAATGCTGTTACCAGAGATGCCAGCCACCGACCTATTGGCCAACCTTACTCTGGAAGAAACCCCAGCTGAGATGCCCAGATAGTCGTTAGGAGTTGGATGGAGAGATCCGGAAGAGCCTCCCGCTCCTGGAATCACTGTAAGTCAAAGAGGTGTGAGAGAACGGCTGTGGCAATAAGGGGAGGAGATGGAATGCAGGCTGGATCAAGCCGGGAAAAGCTTTATGGATGCTTCTGAGAAACCCGGCAAGGCTCCTACATATGAGGGGGAAGGGGGAGCGAGTTCAGCCTGGGGAAGTCGGGCTGCCACCACACCCCTAGCCCAGCCTACGCCAGCGCAACCACCAGCCGCCACCTGGGGAGCCCCAGCAATGGGTGTGATGCCTGGGAGCCCCCAGCTGCCCCCCTTAGATGTGAAGTTTGGAGGAAATACCAAGGATTTGGGGTTTTTTCCTGGTACAGGTCCGAACCTATATGGCGGAATATGAAAGGGAGTTTACCTCTGAAGCAGCCAAAGTAAGATGTGTTACCAGGACCCTGGAGGGGTTGGCAGCAGACTGGGTGGTGACTTGGTATAATGATAACTCCCCCCAACTGCGAAGC
Source organism: Pseudonaja textilis (assembly GCF_900518735.1). Next base: position 17,386 of record NW_020770604.1, read on the forward strand.
CTCGATGTTTTCATGACTGCTTTGAGGAGGAGGTTTGAAGACCCTCTGGCGGAGAGAAGGGCCAGGATCAGAATGAAAACCATAACTCAAGGGGGAAGATCGGTTGCTGACTACACCCAAGAGTTCAGACAGCTGGCATACCACATCCGATGCTGGTCCCAGGAGGCTCTAATATAAGCCTACAAAGATGGCCTAAATGAAGAGGTATACCACATGTGCATCTCCAGAAGGGATCCACATGACTTGCAGTTGTGGTACCTGCTAGCGGAAGAAGTGGAAATAGATCTATCCCAAAGCAGACGCAGAGGAGGCCCCGCATGGAGCAACCTGCTTGCCCCCTGACTCCGAGAGACCCCTAAACCCCGAATGGGAGGGATGATGGCAAGGGCCAAATCCACCACTTGTTTTCGTTGTGGGAAGGAGGGCCACTGGATTGTGGATTGCCAGGTCAAACCGGATCCAAAGAGAGGGATGGGGCCCAGGGAGGAAGCCCAACCCCCCCCCCAACCAGCCCTCGCGAAACCGGTCTAAAGATAGGGGAGGTTGTAGAGGTTGCTCCTCCAGCGGAAAAAGAGCTGGGACCTCTGACTCCCCCCAACGAGAGTGAGACCGACTCAGAAGATAATGTCCCGGTAAGTCCTAACCAGGGCCCCATGACGATCCCAATTAAGTTAAGGGTGCCTACCTCAAGGACCGAGGGGGAAATGCTGGCCTTATTGGACTCGGGGTGCACGAGGTGCCTAATTAGCATGAAAGTAGTTAAGGGTATGGGCATCGGACTGAGAAATTTGAGAACGCCCATATCCTTTTGCCAAACTGGATGGGTCTGAGGCAGGAGTTGCCCTGCACATTTTATAACGGAACCCCTAGAGATGACCATGGGAACCCACAGTGAGACCCTGTGTTTTATTGTGGCCCCCGGGATGGAACAGTCCCTAATCTTGGGATTGCTCTGGCTTTGGAAATGGAATCCCCAAGTGAACTGGAGAGAGGGGTGGATACGGATTCGCACCGATCGGCTTCCGGAAGGGGAGGAGCAACCCCCCCACGAAGTGAGGAGAAAACCCATCCGAACCCCCAAAGCCCTGCTGAGACAGCTTCTGCAGGGGCCAAGCACATAGAGGGGGAGGAGAAAATCCCGAAAGAGTACTGGGACTTAAGAGAGGTGTTTAGCGAAGAGGCCTCTGATGAGCTCCCTCCCCATCGGTCAACCGATTGTAGCATTGAATTTCTGCCGGGGGTGACGCTCCTGAAACCGAAGATTTATTTGATGACCCCAAGGGAGTTGGAGGAATTGAGATCATTTATCGACAAGAACTTGAAACGAGGTTTCATCCAACCTGCCAGACCTCGAGTGGCGGCCCCTGTGTTGTTCCTCGAGAAGAAAGATGGCTCCAAACGCTTGGTGGTGGACTATCAAAACCTGAATGCGGTGTCCGTGGAGAACGTGTACCCCCTCCCTCTGATGAAGGACATGCTAGTCCACCTGGCCAAGGGGAAGATTTTCACGAAGTTGGACTTGAGGGAGGCTTACTACCGAATCCGAATTAAAGAGGGAGACGAGTGGAAAACTGCATTCAACTGCCCGATGGGTTGCTTCCAGTTCAATGTTCTCCCGTTCAGCCTACAACAAAGTGCTCCACGAACATTTATACAGGGGGGGTTTGGTTTACCTGTACGATATCCTTATCTACACGGAGATTAGAGACGAACATGTGAAATGGGTACGCTTCGTGCTGCACAAAGTGCGTGCTGCCAAATTGTATGCCAAATTGTCCAAATGTGAGTTCCATCAAGAAAAAATCGACTACCTGGGATATCGTATCTCATCCGAGGGCCTCGAGATGGACCCGGAGAAGGTACGAGCCGTATTGGATTGGGCCCCCCCGAGAACCTGTAAACAGCTTCAAAGTTTCCTTGGATTTGCCAACTTTTACCGGCAATTCATCCCATCTTTTGCTAAAATAGCCATGCCCATCACCAACCTCCTAAAAACAAAGGGGGAAGTGAAGCCAAAGCCCAGCCAGCCATTGAATTGGTTCATGGAGTGCCAAGCTGCTTTCGAGAAGCTGAAAAGACTATTTGCTGCAGAAAAAGTGCTAAAGCACCCAGACATGGACGCCCCTTTCGTGATCTAGGCTGATGCAAGCGATGTGGCTGTGGGAGCGGTCTTACTTCAGTTAAACGAGAAGGGGACACTACAACCATGTGCCTACACCTCCCGTAAGTTAACTGACACTGAACGGAGATGGGCTGTCTGGGAGAATGAAGCTTTTGCAGTCTGTTGGGCCCTACTGACTTGGAGGCATTTTCTGGAAGGCGCAAGGCACCCATTTAAGGTATGGAATGACCAAAAGAATCTGGAGGCCTTAAAAATGCCTCGAAAGTTATCTCCTAAGCAAGTTAGGTGGGCTCAGTATTTCAAGTGATTCAATTTCTCTCTGAAATACATCCCAGGAGGAAAGAATTTTATGGCGGATGCTTTATCTAGAATGCCACAATACAACAGTGTTCGAAAAGAAGTGATAAGTCCGATTGTGCCCACCATACAGCTGGCTGCACCAGTGGTCACCAGAGCGCAAAAGAGGAAACAAGAGGCAGATCTGTCCAATGACTTGATGGAACAATTTAAGGAAGCCTTGAAAACAGATGAGTGGTTCCAGGCGAATGCGAATAACTGCACCGTTAGAGATGGTTTAGCCTGTATGGGTGCAAAGCTGTATGTATCACAAACATTGAGGAGCCAAATGTTACATGACTCCAAGGCAGCTGGCCACTTTGGTTTCGTGAAAACCTTACACCTGGTGAAGCGGCAGTTCTGGTGGCCCTCATTGAAAAAAGACATTGAAACTTATTAGCAAGCTGTCCAGTCTGCGCCTCAGCCAAAAGACCTCCTGGTAAGGCGGCAGGTCTGTTGCAGAATGTGGCCAGGCCAACTGCCCCTTGGAAGGAAATCTCCATGGACTTTATAGTAGATTTACCTGAGAGTGCTGGGCACACAGTCATCTGGGTGGTGACTGACTTGTTTTCCAAACAAGCACACTTCATACCCTGCTCCAAGATTCCCTCGGCGAAGTTGTTAGCCAGATTGTTCATTATACATGTCTACAGACTGCATGGTGTCCCTGAGCATGTAGTTTCCGATCGAGGCGTTCAATTTACCTCGAACTTCTGGAGGGAATTTTTGAAGTTAATAGGCTCCACCCAGGGTTTAAGCTCCGCCCACCACCCCCAAACTAATGGGGCCTGTGAGAGAACAAACAGGGTGTTAGAGCAATATCTCCAGTGTTACATAAATGATCAGCAAGACAACTGGGTGGATCTACTGCCTTTTGCAGAGGTGGCATATAACAATTCTGTCCACAGCAGTACTGGTTTTACCCCTTTCAAAGTGGCTACGGGGCAAGATTTTGTGCCCATACCTGAACTCCCTCGTGAAAAACCCAATATCCAGTCATTGGACGACTGGATATCTCAACTTCAACTCAACTGGCCAGTCACTCGTAAAGCTCTGGACGAGGCGCACCAATCCCATAAGAAATTTGCAGACAGGAAGAGAGCCCCACAGAAGTCATATCAAGTAGGCGACAAAGT